>PVKS010001575.1:0-84644 GCA_004027875.1 Aplodontia rufa | reverse complement strand
TTCTCAGGTAAAAATCCACCATCTTCTCATGACTCTAATACTGTCTTCACTTCACTTATCCAATAATATTTTAGAACCAAATCATCTTTTCTTCAAATCTGAGTTTTATATCTTATTGAGGACTTTATTCAATTTATTGCTCTGCTGAGACTCTGGCCCCACAGCTACAACCGTATCAATTTCCTACCATCCCTTACTCATAACCCAACCAGTCCTTTCAGTTGTTATTTTTAACTTTATGGAGAGCATAATATATTACCCTAAAAATCACTTACTTTAAGTTTATAACTCACTGATTTCTAGTAAGTTTACCAAATTGTGCAGCCATCACTATAATCTAGTTTCAAAATATTTTCATTACATCAAGAATATCCTTAGGGGTTGGGGATTTAGCTCAGTGGCAGAGTGCTTGCCTAGCACTTGCAAGGCCCTGAGTTCGGTCCTCAGCCCTGAAAAAAAAAAAAAGAAGAATATCCTTCAGTCCCACCTGAAGCCCCATAACATAGATTTGTGGTCTCCAGGCATTTTGTATCGGTGCAAACACAAAACATGTGGACTTTTGTGTCCAACTTCTTTCACTTAGCATAATTTGCCACATTCATTTCTTCTTAATCCTTTGCACATGAAGGTCCTCTGTCACCTCTCCTTTCAACTTACCTACACCTTTCTTTACTGTACGTATTATTGATGATGCTATTGTCTTGAAGTACAATCTAGGATAACACTTTTATAATATTTTCTTAGATCAATTCTACCTTTATTATTATTCTCAATTTCCAGTGGGACCTCTAGGCTTAAGTTCTTTCTTAGATGCTTCATATAGTTTTGTTTGTTTGTTTGTTTGTTTTGCCTAGAAAAAAATGAAAACTCTTGAGGGAAAGTGTTAGGCACAGTTCAACATAATAAATGTTCCTTGAAAAATAGGATGGATTGAGAATGTCTACTTTTACTTCTCTTTACCAAGAATAATTACCAAGAGCCATACTCATAGAGGAGGGGAGATCTGTATGGATGGCATGCTGATTTCTACAGATGTTACCCCATAATAGCTGTTGACTGACGGAATATTGCCCACTGATTTGGAAACTCCATTGTCCTTCTATCTTCAGTCCCTCCACAAATCAAAAAACTCTGCGACTGTGAATACTTTGAGGACAGACTCAGTGCCTGCTGGTTAATATTTGCTCCCACCACAGTGCACAGCTACTGTCTTCAGGTAGTGACTGTTGACTAAAAGGGGTCTAATGAATGAACTAATGGACAAATGAATGATTGCGTGACAAAACCTTCAAGTGAGAAAGGATTTCAGGATCTGGCCACAACTATCTCAAGAGCTACCAAGAGACAAGGGGTTAGTATTAGCTTTTGTTGGGAATTTCAGTTTGCCAAGTAAAGATCCATACTTATTATATATCAATTTGTCAGAAATGCAAATAAAATGCAAGAATTTACCCATGAGACCTCACTGGAAAAGTACAGAGCCAAATTCCTAACCAAGTAAAAAATGGATTTCCTGTCTCTGCAAAATTAAATCCCACTCTGTCTGCAGGCTAACTCGCTATGTTTGAGGGAATTCTTGTACATCATTTCCTCTAGCTAGCAGTTCTTTAAATTCCATGTTGATTATTGTTTTAGTAAACTTTCCCCTTGCTGTGACCCAAGGACCTGACAAGAACGATTTTAGTAAGAAAAGTTTATTTAAGGGCTCACAATTTCAGAGATCTTAGTCCGCGGAAGGGTGGCTCCATTCCTCATGGTTCAAGGAGAAGCTGAACATCATGGCAGAAGGTGTGGTTGTAGGGAACAGAAAGAGAAACTCCATGCCAGATACAAAATATACCCCAAAGAGACACTCCCAATACCCACCATCTCCAGCCACACTATACAAGCCCACAGTTATCAATTAATCCTCATAGGGGATTAACTCACTGATGGAGTTAAGGTTCTCATAAATCAATCATTTCACTCAGGCTTCCTGGATTGGCTCACATGAGCTTTTGGGGGACACCTTTCTTTCAAACCATAATATTCTGTCCCTGGCCTTCAAAAGCTCATGACAATCTCACAATACAAAATATTTAGTCCCCATAGTCTTAATAGTTCCAAGATTGCTCAAAAGTTCAAGTCTCCAAAATCTCCTCTGAGACTTAAGGCAAACTCTCAGTGTGAGCCCTGTAAAAATCAAATCATGTTACAAATATCCAATGTACAAAGGTACAGAGTAAATATTTCCATGCATAAAAATAGGGGCATAGAAAGAAGGGATGATGCCAAAGCAAGTCTGAAATCCAGCTGGACAAACAAGTCCTGTAGTTCCACGTCTGGCATCTAGAGCATGTGGCATCGTGACATGTGTCCAAAGGGCTTGTGCAGCTCCAGCCCTATGGTCCATGTGACCTCTCTGTTGGCTTGTCTGGGTTCAATTCCCACAGCTTTCCTTGGCAAAGTTTCCACGGTAACTGGCATTTCTTAATCTTGGGGGTCTCCACTGCAGCTGCAGCTTCCTCGTCACATTTCCACACATTGCCCTCTCAGGAGCTGCCCGCAGGGACTCCCACCCTGGGGCATTGCCTGGCCTCCTAGGCCTTCCTTTGAAATCTCAGTGGAAGCCTCCATGACCCCCTAACTCTAGCATCCTGCAATCCTGCAGAACCAGCACCACGTGGTTGCTGCCAAGATCTGTGGCCATTGTGAATAGGAATCAAGCCTCTAGGGACCCTGGCTGCAGCAGCCTCTGAGTTCCAGGGTGGTGAGCACATTGAAAAGCCTTCCTAGGCCCCCCTAAGTAGGGTGCCCCACTGGTGTCTGCTGAAGGGAATTTTTACTTTTACGCCCTTGAGCCTGAGCCGGATGTGATCTTGCCAGTTCCTGATGTTCTCTCAAGCCGTCTTTCTTTTTGCCTGGGGCAAAGTCTTTATAATTCTTTAGTGGCTATAATGTCGTTAGCAATTGCAACTTTCTTAGCCCCAATTTTACTCCCATCTTTCAAGTCCATTTTTTTTTCAGATCTTTCTGTTCTGCTTTCTGCTCCTGATTATAACAATAAATTTGACTAAAAGCTGCCAGCAATATCCATGCCACTGCCTGAATGCTATGCTGTCTAGAAATTTCTTCTGACAGTTTAAGAAATCCACTGCCTTTAAAATCAGGCTCACAGAATATCTTAGGACATGGGCAAAATGCAGACAACTTTTTAGCCAGAATGTAACACAAACAGCCTCTAGTCCAATCTCCAGGAGAATCCTCCTTTTCCTCTGAATTCTCATGAACCATGTCTTTGCTGACAGATCTCCTTTAGCCTTCTGGTCTTCTGAGCTCTCACCAGCATCACCAGTTAAGCTCTGCCTACCATGATCTAAAGCTTTCCAGCTTGCACTGCCAAACATCGCAGTTCCTCCCACAAATTCCGGAAAGCTCCAAAAGCTTCTAAACCACATGATCAGGTTTAGACACAGCAACGACCCCACTTCTCAGTACCAATTTCTACTATAGTCAGCTTTTTTTGTTGCTGTGATCCAAGGACCTGACATGAACAATTTTAGGAGGAAAAGTTTATTTAAGGGCCGATGATTTCAGATGTCTTAGTCCACGGAAGGCTGGCTCAATTCCTTGAGGTTCAAGGTGAGGCTGAAAACCATGGTAGAAGGCAAGGTTGCAGGTAGCAGAGAAAGAAACTCCACACCAGATTAAAAAGATATATACCCAAAGGGACACCCCTAATGCCCCAACTCCTCCAGCTACTCCCTAGCAGCCTACAGTTATCAGGGGAATAACTCACTGAGTTAAGGCTCTCATAACCCAATCATTTCACCTCAGCCTTCCTGGATTGTCTCACATGAGCTTTTGGGGAACACCTTTCATCCAAACTGTAATAGTTGTATTTGTATTTTTCTCTTATATTATTGTATATAATCTTCCAACAAATTTATTGAACACCTACAGTGTGTAGGTATTGTTCTAAGGGTTTCCTGATACAGGAGTATTCAGGAAATAGGGAGAGAAAAAAAAAAAAAAAACAGAGCCAGGCGCATTGGTGCTGCCTGTAATCCCAACAGCTCCAGAGGCTGAGGCAGGAGGATCTCAAGTTCAAAACCAGCTTCAGCAACTTAGAGAGTCCCTAATCAACTTAATAAGACTGTGTCTCAAAATAAAAAATAAAAGGTCTGGGGATGTGACTCAGTGGTTAAGTGCCCCTGGGTTCAATCCTCAGAACCAACCAAACGAACAAACACTGAAATCATACCCTGCAGTCATGGAGTTTACATTCCAGTGAAGCAAACATTAACCATTGTATTTTTGGTATTTAGGGTGGGCACTCTACTCTAAATCCTTGAGAGATAGAAATTAGTCCTGTTATAGCTACAATATAAAGCTAATGCCTGAAACAGTGTGTGAAATTAATGCACATTGGGTGAATAAATTAATAAATAGCCGCGCTTATTGACATAACATCTCTTCCATTTACCCTAGGAGATATATACTTGTACCCTTGTATCAATGTCATACTTTTTTGCTCTAGTTCTGAGTTCAGTTAATTTGACCAAGGCCATGAAGCTAATACAAATGAAAGATCCAGAATTCAGATTTTACCCCAAAGCTACATTCTCTCTACATTCTCTACTACAATGCCCTACTTCATCAAAGCCACAGAACAATAATAAGGGAATAGTCATTCAGATGAGGAGCTGGTTTAACTGGATTTTTCAGACCAGATGAAAGTTCCACATCTTATATTTTTAAGCCTTTGGAAGTTAATTTGGAAGATACCACCTATGCAGAAAAAGATAAGATACCAATTATGAAATCAGCAACAAAATTAAGCAGGTAGCCCTTCAAAAAGTCATTCACCATTACATTTACTAAGCTTGTATATCTTTCTAAAACATCTTATTTTTCCCAGCAGTAGGAATAAAAGAGGGGGGCACCCCCAAATCCAGCTGCATTGTTTGCCCCCAAACCTAAAGATGTGGGTACAATCCAATGTAAACAATATATTTTGATTATTTACAGTGTTGAGTTGTTTTCTAATTATTGCACAAGTCTAATTCTCATTCCCCCAGCCTCCAAAACTCTAAGATCCCCATGAGTATAAATTTCTTTTATGCTCCACGGCATCTAACATGATGCTGAGCTACACAGACTGAGCTCTGAGTCTAAGGAACGGAAATAAATTTTAAAAATCTGATCCAAGGATGACTGTTTTCCCTGTCAAATTTTGTCTCCAAGATTTTATCCTGTTAAAATCCATGTCACTAAAGACAGTACCCGCTTTTGTTATATTTCCTTACTATTCCAAAAGGCCACATCAGTAGTTATTCATCTTATCACGTAATAGGGAGAAAAGCAGATTTAATTTCAAAATTAGCTTTGCCTGGTTTAGTGAATTTCTGTTAGAAAATGTGCTGAAATTCACATGAATGGTGGGCTGAATCTGTGCCTGGGAGAGAAAGGAAAACAGAGAGAAAAAGAAGGGCAGTGTGTGCTCACACTTGTGGGTGGGAGAGCATCTTCAGAAAGCCCCTGCACTGCTCTGGAGGAACGCAGGCTCTGCGCCATGGAAACGGTGGTTACCATGGAAAGAGAGCACTATCGAGAGGAGCTGAAGAAATGCCTATGTAAAATCATTTTACCATGTAACCTTACACTTCCCAGCATTTTAAGAAATATGACAGGATTAGAGCACAGTCCTCTGGGGAGTCTCAGTCCTCTCAATGATCTTCCAAAACAATCTAGAAATCGAGATGATAAACTGCAGGGCGCTCCGTACCTTGCTAAAGGGCTTGACAAGCAGTTAGGTGGAGAAATTGCCCACATCGTTTATCTATGGACTACACAGCACACTATTAAATATTTTCTGTTAAAGCCCACAAAGTATTACAAATGAAGAGAAAACATGGATAAAATTAACTTAAAGCAAATGGTTCCTGACTTACTGAAATCAGAATTGATGTCTTTCATCTAACTTATCTGTTAATAAGCTTTCTGGATGCCCTTGTGTTACCATAATCTCCAAAGCACTGGACAAACCAGTACATTTGTTTATCTTTATCACTCTTTGCTTACTAAAGAACTTGCTTTTATTAAAGAGATCAATCACCTGCACACAGTTTAATAGCCTATGCAGTGCATATAAGGTAAAAAAAAAAAAAAGGGCAAAGGGTGAGAGCCCTAATTTAACAAAGCTCCCGAAGCATTGATGAGGCAATAAAACAGACTTTCAGTAGTATAGATTATATTATTATTATATTGCACATATATACATATCTTAGAGCTAGAAAACTTGATATCAAAATTAGTAATCTAAAACATGTTAAAATAAGAAAATAGAGGTGTAAGAGCCATCGGGGCTCTACTCTGCACTCAATTTTGCCATGTTACTTTAATAAACAGTCACTGATGCTAAACGGAGAGACATGGAGTACATAATACATCTCGCACAGGATTTCTCTCACCTATATGCATGGGAAAAACCAGATATTTGAGCCTCCCAGCCCAGTTGGGAAAGCAGGAATGTACCCTGGCATAATGAGAAGGTGGCATCCAAGGGCCACTCTTTGCAGCTTCGCAGATGGGGCTTTGCTGGCGTGCTGGTAGCTTACTGTCCTGATCACGGTGTGGGAGGGACACACAGCAGCTTTGCTCCTGAAACTGTTGTCCTATCCACAATCTCTCAGTACAAGGAACATAATATCATATTTTATCTCATCTTCTGGGATTAAAAATATTGATTGAAATTCTCGTTGGAAGCTTTTCTTAAAAGACACTTTCTTCCATACCTCTTCTTTCTACTCCATTGCGAGTCAGCTATTTTTCTTGCCAAAATGCAGGAAAGCAATTAGGCTCAAGGGTTTTATAAGCTGCACCAGTTCAGGGCAAATCTATTGAACTTTGCTGAGAAATTCTTGTTCATTCACTGTGAAATTCTGATGGTTTTATCCTTTTTCTTGATAACCACTTAGTTTTAGAAACCTGTGTAAAGAGTGTACTGCAAGATTTCAAGAGAGGCCATCCTAATTAAAGTGTTGTGATGTTGAAGGGGAAAGTACTAAACATATTCCTTTAATAACTGCCATTTCAACTTTAAATATACATTGGAAAGAACTAAAGCTAAAACATAAAGGGAATTTAGCAGCATTGCTTGTTAGGAGAAAATATTAAGCCAATCTGCACCTCATGGTTTTTCAAATAACACAGGAGGAAGAGAAAGATCCTTCTTCGTCTATCAGCTGTCCCTGTTGCAGGTGATCATAGTCATGTTTCACAGGAACATATGGCCATGTTTAGAGCCATCAGGCAGCACTTCACAGAGCTACAACACCATGTGTCCACCAACTAGCCTTCCTGATTACAGTTAATTAGAGAGAAGGTAGGAGGGATTTTTAAAAAATAATATCAGGGTACAGAAATGCCCAAAGTTCCCAGCTCTGTTTGCAAAATCATATGACAAGAGAGACCAATATTGAATTATATGAGGTTTCAAGAGAAGTGGCCATTTTGCACAAGTCTTTCCCTAGGAAATGAAGCCTCATACAACTACAAAATCAACTACAAAAGAAATCATATAAACATTAAAGAAGGAGATCGATACAATAAATCATGCAAGGTTGTTACTTGGGAAATCTGCAAGGGAAAGAAATTATTCAAACAACCCTAAAGCAGCTTTTCAGGGAAATATTCCCCATCAAAATAAACCATAACAACATCTCCAAGAGTCACTTTATAGTTAGCGAATCCAAGATGCAGCGCATTCAATATAAAATTATGTAGAGGCCTATTATACACCATTGAGTATGTGCTCTAGCCCTATTTATAGTGCAACAATGCTATTCTTTCTCTTTTTTTAATCCTGAAGTGAACTATAAAGAACATAAGTCCTTATGGACAGGCTAAATACACAGCATGATTTAGGACTTCAGCTTTTCAACATTTCTTTTTGCATTTGCAAAATTTGTTCCATAAGCCTTGGAAAAAAACACTTGGCTGTAGAGGATTCCAGAGAGAGCGAACTGAGCTCTCACATTCAAATGAAGCCTTAGTTTAGTAATTTTCTCCCTCCCACAGTTTACAAACTTCCCTTCTGAGGGTGGCGCTGTGTGTGTGTGTGTGTGTGTGTGTGTGTGTGCGTGCGTGTGCACGCGCGTGTGTGGGTGTTTACCTTCCATCTATTACAGACATTTCTTCCTTCAGGCTCTTTTGAAAGTCTAAGAACACACACTTTGGTAATTGTGTCATTTTTTCCTTCTATTTCTCTGCTTTGCTGAAGCTAGACTATAATGACATTAGATGGGTCGCATGATGGCAATTTAATGGCCTGAACTCAATCCACAGGTACATCGTTGTGGTCGCCTTGGGATCTGTTCTCATTGCTGTGACATGACAGAAAATGCCAGCAGAGTCAGAACGGATGGCCCACTGCAGTGGTGGAGACAGTGTCACAACGAGTACAGAAGATGCTAACCCTGGGACCCCAGGAGCAGCCCAGCAGCAGTGAAGTCACCTGCTGTCCCCTCGTTGCCCTCCACCCTCCTGTTAACACAGAACCGTTGTTCAATAGCATTCATTTGTCATGGCCTCTGCTTGGCATTAAGGACACAGGGATAAGCAACACACTTGGGCCCATTGTTCCCTAAGAGAAGTCACATAAACATCTAAACAAAGACATGCACTAAAACAAATTAGAAGATTAGATTAGGACATTCTCTAAGCACTGTGGAAAGAAAAGGCATAAATTCAAAGCACTATGGTCTTCACACAATTAGCTAAGGGCAATCTGGTCACTGCTTCTCTTTTTTAGGGAAGTTTCTAGCACAGCACTTCCAGATTTTCAGAAACCACACAGTGGCGATAATCTCAAAGGTTTATTAGAATCGTGAAAGACCATACCATACATGTACATCTATATCTTATATACTTTATATTACATATGTCTTATTTGGATGTAAAAATATTGTAGATATAATGTATTTAGACTAAAATCTTTGGTAGAATCTACAGTATCTTATGAATATTGGTAGATGTTGCTGTGGTTGTATTGTTCTTAATCTTACTTTTGTTGTGGCTAACTCTAAGACAAAAGTCAACAAATTCTGGCCCATGACAAAATCTGCTCCACAAAGGGCCAAACAAATCCATTACATATTGCTCATGGCTTTTGCTCTCTAACAGCAGAGTTGAGTAATTGATAGGGACAACATTATCAAAGTAATTAAAAAAAAACTATGTCTGTTGATTTTAATTTTTTTCTAGAAAACCAATTCTTAAAAATAGGTGTTCTGTGATCAGATAAGTGCATACTATATTCCACTGGAGAGATTTATAATGCACTTTGGCCTATTAGAAACTTGGAGTAGTCTTGTAGAAAAGAAACTTGCATAGATTTCTTTCCCAAACTTCTTTGGCCATTTTTTTCTTCCATCAACATATATTTAAAATTATGGTAAATAACCTGGATCAGCCACCCAAGAGAAACTTACTTCCTCTTTAACTTTCGTGGCATAGAGAACATTAAATGCTTTACAGCTTAGCTGCCTTGTAATTAACCTGGACTTGTGCAACACTTATGCCAGTAAGGGGTGGAACTCCATAAAGCAGGTGTCCTTCCCGAATAAACAAAGCCTTACTAAGAGAAAGCCCTTTTTATCCTTTCCTGGTTGCCAGATTTGGTTTGTATCTTAAATTCCTCCCCAAAGCTGAGCCCATCTGCTAAAGAGTTGCTTGCCAGTCTGTGGTTCTGTTGGGAAGCGGTGGAGTTTTTAGGAGGTGGAGCCTAGTGGAAGGAGGTTAGGTCATTCCCATGGTGGCTTCCCAGCCACCATGAGCTGAGCAGCTTTAATCTGCTGCATGCTCCGAACCATGATGCTCTGCCTAGCCTACCACTGTCACCCCTGCAAGAAAAGAGCTATCCCACCCTGGACTGAAACCTCTGAACCATGAGCCATAATAAATCTATCCTTCTTTTAGGTTATTTATCCCAAGGATTTTGTCACAGTGTTGGAAAGCTGACTAACATATTACCTTTGCCCTTCCCTTTTCCTCTTGGCCAGAAATCAGTAGTTTAACAATAACTTGTGATTCTAAGGTCATTGAATGAAGGCAAAGCCCGATGGGCTGAGGATGATAGGGCAGAAAATTGGCAAAATCCTGGGTGTCTGGTTGAATAATTGAGATACCGTGCTAACCATGAACTGCCTAATCCTAGATTTCTTATTGTACTAAAAAAAAATGCCTCTATTATGGTAGTGTAGTACTTGGGTAAGTATGCCTCAGACTTCAGTATGAACTACCTGGGGATTTGCTAAAATGCAAATTCTGATTCAGTATGTCTGAGCTGTGGCATCTAACCAGCTCCCAATAGATGCTGACACTGGCTGATGAATCACACGTTGGGCAGCAAAGATAATAGAATTTTCTATTATTTGCAGCAAAACAGCATCATAACCAAGTACATCCTTTGGAATTCATCTTCTCAAGTATACACTTTGGGAAATTCTGAATATCCTCACTGTATGCCTGCCTAGTACCACGAATCATTTAAAAGGTGGACTCCACCTGAGATATTATGCAGAGGGTTGAGACTTCCTCTCTATGAACTTTCATGCCATAAATTTCTCATTATGGCCCACGAGGTGGTGTCAAGGCCATGGAGAAGAACTGCAAACAAAGAAGTGAAATTTTCAACAGATATCTGTGTGTTCATATAGCTACAAATGGTAATGAAGACATTATTTAATATCCTTATAATGGTGAATTCCTTAAAGTCATACCTAACCTTTTCTTTCTAGGCTTCCGTCTTAGGCCAAGAGAGGTCTACTTATTCCCCAGTCTCACAGGTTCTGGAAGAAGAAGGAAGGTCTGCACTGGATTGGGATTCTGACTCAGTGTCCAGGTCTTACTGCATAAATCTGTATATCAGATTACCCCTTTGCACAGAAAAGCTTTCTAAAGAAAATGTGGACTCCTCAATAACAGGAAGCCTCTTACATTATACCTACATGATACAGCAATAGAAAAAATTTCAAGTTTGCACTTTCAAGCTTTCCTACTGCCTGTGTTTTAAGCGATAGCAAAATCAACCCTTTCTTCCTCATTGTGATTAACCCAGAGCATTAGCAAATTCCCAGTGTCTTTCAATGCAGATCTGTGAAGACAGGTTTCCTGACCCTTCCTTTGAAATATAGGACCACTTGCTTTAATTAGGCTTCGGGGAGATTCCATGTCTTAATTTTTTCACCTTTCCACATTCAAACTGTGGGTTTCACAATGGGGTGTGTGAATTTGCTGAAGTATTTCATACATGCTTTATTAATTAAATAAAAAGGGAGTGAGAGTTTTAAGAACAAATGAAAAGTAGAAGAAATGCAGGAAGGGCTAAGATAATTGAAATGTTCTAATTTTTCTTTGGAATAATTGGTGCTAAAAAAGAAATATGAGCTTTAGATTTTAAATGCTATTATCAACTAGAAGCTACTTTTAAAGTGTTTTGGCATGCAGAGGAAGGGATGAGGGGCCATCCAGCAATAACTGTGTCTTCTGTGTTCAGTTGCAGAACCACACCTATAGTCCACCAGTTGGTTTTTAACAGAAGTACTGCTTATGCCTTCTGTGGCTCCCAGGGCTCATATAGCTTGTTAGGATCTTTTAATTAGTCATTAAGACAATTTCCTTTTGGATTTATGTAATAATCCTTGTTCAGATCTCAGGGAACTAAGGTCAGATTTAAAAGGTGATTTCCTCAAAGCCACAAAGCCAGACCATGGCATTCTCTAATAGTCATTTCTAATCTTTGTCATTATCAATGATTCAAACACTAGTTCTGCACATGTACATCTAAGGACTCATATGACACTAGGGTGAGAACTTACCTACACAGGTAGAAAGTGCACAGGAAGGCCACAGGTCTGGACTCTAGACTCAGTTCAGACCTTTGCTGGGAACCCAGGCACACCCCTTAGACTCTGTGGAATTTTATAATCTGAGGATATGTGGTAGAAGGAATAGTAGAAGCATAGTTGAAAGAGTCTATGGGAGCCAGGCATGATGGGTCACGCCTATAATCCCAGCAGCTCAGGGGGCTAACACAAGAGGATCGCAAGTTCAAAACCAGCCTCAGCAACTTAGCAAGACTCTGTCTCAAAAGAAAAAATTAAGAGGGCTGGGTATGTATCACCCCTGGATTGAATCCCTGGTACAAAAAAAAAGTCTGTGTGATCTGTGGATCCAAGATTCAAGCCATTTATGGCCTTATCACTGAAACCTGAGATTATCATTACATAGTGCTAATTTACATATTGTACTGAGTTGGATTGTGTTACCCAAAAATATATGAAGTCCTAACCCTCTGGTATCTATGATCATGACCTTGTGTTTTGAACTAGGTTCTTTGCAGATTTACTTAAGATAAAGACACTACCTTGGCCCAAATCCAACATGAGTGTCTTCATAAGAGGAAGAGACCATGGAAAAATACACACACAAGAACTTCACAAGATGGCAGGAGGCAGGGACTGAAGTCATGCTGCTGCAAACCAAGTAATCCCAAGATTTGCAGCCACCACCAAAAGCTAGAGAGAGGTGAGGCAGGGTTCTCCAGGAACGTGACCTTTCTAGCACATTGATTTCAAACTTCTAACTTTTAGAACTGCAAGACAATAACTTTCTATTGTTTTAAGCTCTCGCATTTGTGGCATTTTGATTTGACAGTCCTAGAAACTAATTAACATGGTAAAGGGTTCTTTGCAGATGTGCTTGAGTTAAGAATATTGAGGTTGAAAGGTTTTTTTGGATTGTCTGGGTGGACTCAGTGAAATCATAGGTGTCTTTGTGAGCAGGAGACAGGAGAATCAGAGTCACAAATGTTAGAAGATGTGATGATGAAAGAAGAGGTCCAGAGTCAGAGAGAAATCTGTTGGCAGAGATTTAAAGATAAAGAAAGAGGTCACCAGTCAAGGGACATAGCAAGCCTCTGAAGCTGGAAAAGGCAATGAACCAGATTTCCAGCTAGAGCCTTCAGAGATCACATGGTCTGGCCAACAGCTTGACTTTGACCTGTCAAACTCATTTTGGACTTTTGACCTCCTCAACTGAAAGGCAATAAATATGTCCTATTTGCCCCATTAGGTTTGTGGTAATATGTTATAGCAGCAAGAGGAAATTAATACAAAGTCATCTTTTCCCTAATTATTCCCTAGGCCAAATGTACTAAAACAAAACATTTTTAAAATTCTATTTTCATATTATTGTGATTAGCATTAACTTTAAAGATATACTAATAATACAATATAATAATTTAAAATAAATAGATAAATCAATGAATCAACAGCATTTCAACTATACAAAGACAGAGACCAATTTCTGTTTAACTATAACTCCTTAAAGGCATTAATCCTGTGCTAAACAGTCTCTTCGGTAATAGCCCAGTGACTGCCCCATAGCAAGCCTTCTCTAAGTTTTCTTTACTTCATTTATTAAAAAATAAAGAAGACCCTATGAAAAAGCGCATAGCCACTGGGACTAAAAAAGCAAAAGAGGGGCACCAAATACATCCTTCTTAGGTGTGCATCCCACTCCCGTCTTCGCCCACTAAAATATCATTGAGTTTACAAGATGTGGCTGGTTTCCTTTGGGCTAACTATTTCTCTGGATCACTCCTGGTGACTAATTAGCAGCCCAGATGCTCTTCACATTAGGGCATTTCCCCTTTCAGGACTGGAGACAGATGTTCAAAGGATGATCCTAGCTAACAAAGTAGCATCTGGCATTTAGCATCTTGCTGTGACTGATTGTCTGATATATCACCCCAACGTGAGGTACTGCAGAGCTCTAGTATGTGAAATGGTTCCGGTAGTACCAAGACTCCCAGGGAAAGTGGAGACGTTATATATTGGAACTGAGAGAAGAAAGGAAAAAAAAATAGAAGTTATAGTACAACACGATCATGAAATTGATTTGCCGTGAAACCAAACCTAAACGACTATCAGAAAGACTACATGGAAGCTGTTTGATAGATACAGAAAATGTAATAGGCTTGTGTAATTACATGCCGCTATCTGGGAATGTTGTTCCTAGAAACAGCAAACAGGATCCGGCAGGTTTGTCAAAACCACAGGTTTGGGGGTTCAAAGAAAGCAGCAGGTCTGTGCCCCAACATAGTCACCCAGCTGGAGTGTGAGGTTGAGCTACAGATATAACCTTGAGCAAAGTATTTACTCCTCAATGCTTATATACATAAAATGGCATTCTTTGTTACCTAAATAGGTGGTCAGGAGGATTTTTTGAAATAATATATGTGATGGGCCTAGTATGCTGTCTGGCACAGAATTATACTTTTAAATGGTGAAATTTTATTGATTGGTTACCATGTAGCAGAACTGTGCTAAGTACTTTCATTAAAGTACTGAAAGCAATGGCCTATAAATTGATCCAGGGACAGAATGAGTAGGTTCAAAACCCAGCTTTACCAAATGCTCTCCTCATAATCTCAGGAAAGCTACTCATCCTCTGTGTGCCTTGGCTTCTTCATCCTCAGAATAACCACGTAGTGTTGTATTTGTAGAATGGGAAAAATAATGTTAACATCTCATCAGGTGGTGAGGATTTAACGAGGTGATGCAGTAAATCTCATATTGCAAAACCTGCCTTATAGAAAGTCCTCCAAATATGTTAACTACGACAGTGTTATTCATGCCAGGTTCACTGACACATGACTAGAATCCCAAAGGCTCAGGAGGCTGAGGCAGGAGGATCAGAAGTTCAAAGCCGGCCTCAACAACTTGATGAGTTCCTAAGCAACTTGGCAAGACCTTGCCTCAAAATAAAATATGAAAAAAGGATTGGGGATGTGACTCAGTAGTTAAGCGCCTCTGGGTTCGATCCCTGGTACCAAAATAAATAAATAAATAAATAAATATCATTCATAAAAAGTATGGAATGCCAATAGCCATTTACTGCTCCACCTCCCTGAGGGAAATACAGGACCAAGTTTAAACTCTCAGTCCTTGTCCAGGATATTTTCTCATACTGTGACATTGTCCCAGGACCCTTCCAAAAAAGCAGCCTGATTTGGTCCTAGAAAAACATTTGGTTACGGAAAAGAGTCACTGTGTCTTATAGTCAGTGACAATGCCTGACTTTCTCTACAGCTTACTTTGGGCTGGATTTGACCATGAGCAAAATACTAACTGGTCAATCAGTGTAAGGATAACAGCAGCTGCGAACGTTCTGGCAAACAAGTGATTTTACTGGATTGAGGGTCCAGTGTAGAGCTGGCATGCAGAAATAAAAGTAGGGAGTGCCATCATAGCACTGGGACACTAGTTGGGAAAGAAAAGTTGTTCAAGGTTAAGCACAGGGTGAGAATTATCGGTGGTAAAGCTGCACAGTTTGCAACTGGGGTAAATTGTATTCTCTGAACCATTAGTGTAACTCTTGTTCTTCTCCCACACTGCTTAAAATGATGGTGAGATAATTGATTTTACATTAGCAATCTCAGGCATCCTACGTAAGAAATCTTACAAGTCTTCTCCCTAGTTTCTTGCCAAAGCAACCTTGAGAGACTGACTTTTAATTTTAAGTCCTCTTCTGAAGCACATTCTTTTCTAAAGGCCCTATATGCCCTGGATGCTAAGGAACATGGCCCGTCCTGCCTCATGGGTTGGCACGCCCTCTGCAGTATTTCTGGGACTGTTCAGGTTTTGAAGGGTATGTGAGTTTTTTTGAGAGTGTCAAGGTAGACACAAGTTTGGCTAAAATAGAGTGCTGTTGCGTCCGTGTGACAAACAGTTCCCTGTGGCAAGCATCCAGAGAGAGCTCGGCTAATTGTCAGGAAGGGACATCCAGAGAGCGGGAGTTGAGGGTGATGTATATGAATGTAGGCTTCACAAACGGCTAGTGGATTAAAACACAGAGTGGGAAGGACCTTTCTGACCACTCCAAAAATCATGAAAATAAGCACTGAACTACAAAAGAAAGCACATGATTGGCCTCTGAAGAAAATTCCGTTCCTTTGTGGTTCCCTTTTTGTGAGTGGTTTAATAATATTGTCACAGGATTCTGCTCGAACGAGAGAATACTGTTTCTGACTCTAAGTCGCATGTATTCTCTTTACTGATAGGAGAAGCAGTGACTAAAGAATGTAGCTCAGAACATGCTATGGATTAATTAAAGTGCTGTGAATAGAGAGGTCCTGATGCAAATGGAATTTTCGACACAAGAAAAAGCAATTAAACGCAAGTGTAGAAAAATAAGAGCTGCTGGCCTTGGTTCATCATAAGCTAAAAATGTCAGCAAAGACCACGAATTAATGTAGTCCCTCTCTAGCAAAGCATAGCTCTAATAAAATAACAGCAACAACCACAGTCATTTCAGTAACGGTAATGTAACTGTTTTAAGTTAGTTGAGATAACACTGTGAATGAACATGAAAGAATACAGTTTTTATGTGACAGAGCTTATTCAACCTGGACTCCCGTTTTGAGAATATAAAATCACTAATGCCCTGTGGCTAGGGCATCTCTTAAGTGCAAATTAGATAGAGGAGTCCCTGTTAAATTCAAGTTTCTGGGTCTGGAGTGGTGCCTCGGCGGTTACGGTGCTTGCCTGGCATGCACAACTACGCAGGTTCGAATCCCAGCACCATGTACATAACTAGGTCAGATCAATGAAAGCCATGTGAAAAACTCAATAAAAATTGATTCTCTGTTTCTCTCTCTCTGTCTGTCTCTCACTGTCCTTCTCTCTTTAAAAAAAATTCAAGTTTCTGATAAGCAATGAATATTTTTAATATAAATATATCCCATGCAAAAATTAAAGAATTGGGACACATTTGTTTCTTGTTTTCTTTTGTTTATTTTTTTTTTGTTGCTGTTATGTTTGCTAAATCTATCTGTTTTGTTCTTGGGGTTCAGGAAGAGGTGCAAAGACTGCAAGAGTAGCCCAAAGGTGAGGCTGCATTAATTTCACAGTGAATCTATCCCTGAACGGGTGCTGCTAATTGCTGCATTTACAGCTGCAGAAATTGAGGCCACACTTAGCTAACAATATTAGATGTGGGGAATCACATATTTAAAAGAATTTGGAGAGGTTGAGGTGTAGCTCAGTGGTAGAGCAATTTGCCTATTAGGCAAGAGGTCCTGGGTTTAATTCCCAGAACCAAAAATAAATAAATAAATAAATATACCAAATCACCATTTAAAATAAAGAATTTGGAATTATCACAAAAGTTTACAAGCATGGACAAAAGGTAAATACACACTTGTAGTTCCAGCTGTACAAGAGGCTGAGTCAGGAGGATTTCAAGTTTTAGGCCGTCCTGGGCCACTTGGCAAGACCCTTCTCAAAATAAAATAAATAAAAAGGCCTAAAGATGTAGCCCAGTGGCACATGTTTTAGATACTGGATTCAATCTCCATTCCTTAAAAAAAAAAAAGTAAGTTAAAGAAAGATGATGATACAGTGAAAGGAAATAAAATTGTTCTGCCTAAATAAGACTTAAGGAAACTTTCAAACATCAATCTAAAATGATGGATGACAACCCAGAATTGAGAGTGACTTTATAATTTAACTAGTCCAGTCTTGCTCCAATATTTGAATCCTCTCAAAGACTCCCTAGCCAATGAGCATTACTTATATCATAGCAGGTTTAAACCTCAGTCCCCAAATACAAGCATGTGTGTAACAAATATTTTTTCTTCTTTTTTTGTTCATTTTAATAAAATGAAATCTGACTCTGAGGCTCATGGCTGTTGGACTCTTAGGAAATCTTTGTTAGGATCACTAAAGTCCTTTTGTCTCTCAGGGACACTTTAGAATTCAGGAGGTTTAAGGGTTAGAATCTATTACTCTTCAGCCTGTCACAGTGGCTCCTAACATCAAAATTTTTCAAATGGCCAGCAGACTAGGCAAAAGCAGTGGTCTGTCCATGTGCCCTGCTTGCAACACAGTGCCAAGCCTGGAGATCTGCATGGGATGCAGCCTCCTTGATGCATCTCCTGCTTTGGACCTCAACTTGAGTGTTGCCATTGTGAACCAGTGAAGACCCCTGTCCTATCTAGACCTATGGCATCTCTGACACTGCTGCTTCTCAGGGAAAGTTTCCCTTGCCCTTTTCTACGAAACTAGGGGTGGGAGAGCAAGGCCATCACAAAAATCAAAATATTAGACTTTTGTTATATTAAAAAGTATATGTCTCTGAAAATCTGTCATTTAGGAAGCTCACTAGCCCCTAAGAGCAACCTAGTCCCTCATCAATTGGTCTTGACAGTTTTTAAAGCTGCATTCCTATATCCTGTACCCATTGGTCTCAGTTGAACCCTTGGGAGCACACAGACGGTCCCACCTAAGAATGACAAGGAACTTTAATCCAGAGGACTGCATAGAAATAACTGCTGACAGCACCTTGCTAAGGGGGTCATGTGGCCACACTTGGTGCTGAAAGGAAACAAAGACCCTGGTTAATTACTGATGTCTGATAGAAGATGCGGTGGTACCATAAAACATTGTCAAATTGAACTAACCATCTGCTAAACATCAATCCTTCCAAGACTTGACACCCCTTGAGTTGTCATTTCTCCAGGACAAAAAGTGGCAGCTCCTTCAGACATTTGCCTTTTGACTCAACTTTAAGTCTTGTCATAAATTCTTTTCTTTCTTCTGAGCAAAAGCTAATGCTTACATGTTTCTCTGAAAGTATAGAGCCCAGAATTGATCACAAAAATGTGTAAAATGTGTATGTGAGAATTACAGGTCAGTTAGTCTTCATCTCCAAAGATTATCCGATAAATTGAAAATGGACTGCAGAAAACCATGTTTAATTTGGATATAACAAATAATTGTTACTTTACTTTTAGTTCCTCAAGTTTCAAGTCCACACACCTTCAAAACACCAGGCTCTGTCTTTCTTTATACTAATGACAACTAATTTTTCACTTTAAAATGACATCTCTATGAACCCCTTGCATTGGAGCGGCTGCTCTTTCTGCATGCCCACCACTCTTGTGACATCTCTGGTAAAACATTCCACACCTGTTATTGGAATTGTCTGCTGAGTTCACTGTATCTCCAAGATGATTATGGATGTCTGAGACACAGAATTACTGGACTTTAGGTTGACCTTGAGACACAGTACCTGGAACCCAGGAAGGGAACAGAAATATTTGTTGATGGAAATGAGTCATATGGGTGAGAAAGCGCTGTGGGACAATCTGAGAAAGTCTCCTGAGGCTCACTGAAGATATGAACATGGCTAGGCAAGTGACTCTTGGCATTCTTCTTTTACTTATTCCTGCATTATTTATTACATGTAAGATTTCTGCAAAGACGAGTCATACACAAAATCCTAGAAGCATTCTGAAAGATCCACGGACAGATGAGCCTGGTGATAAAGGAACCCAGTGTCCTACCAGTGAGGATAAATCAGCCCTCTCCAAAGAAACCATGCCAGCTCATCAGCTACTAGACATTGTTTTCAGAGATGACACTGTTGACAGAGCTTAAAAGAGAGCGTGAGGCCAGATTTGCCAAAGGGGCATGCCAAAGGCTCCAAGCTTTCCAATCCCTCCCCAGCCACACCCAGGAAATGAACTTTAGGAGGCAAATTTCACTTGCTATAATTGGATATTTTTGTTTACCTTACCTAAACTATCATCAGTGGCTGTGTTAAAATAACATAAAATGAGTTATTTTAAAACAAAAAAAATTGTTTATAAATTCAAATGAGGCAAATATCTTCTTTTTTTAATTTCCTGATATCTTTTTTTGTATAAAGCAAATTAGTCCTATTTGAGGTAGACTCTGAATGACTGTTATTCAATTCTGTAGGGGGCTTTTACTATTGGCTGTGGCTAGAAAAGAAGATTCACAGTAAAGGGGCCTGTGGGGGTGACTGCCATTTACCCCATGTTTTCCTAAATGGAAGCAGCCAGGCAAAGAGCACAGCTGTCACCATTTCGCAAGCATGCATCAGGGGTATGAGCTACTTGAGCAGGGGCCAATGTGACAGGCAGGTTGCCTCACATAGCGGATCTGAAATTTTATTAGTAACAATTTGAACTGCTCAGGCAGGTTCAGTGCTTTGTATATATGTATAAAAATAGATCTGGGTTCACTCATCTTGCATTTGCCCTGGCTGTTCATCAGTCCTAAAAACTAACCTGTAATATGCTCACTGTTCCCTGATATTTGAAATGGTTGGTGATCAAAAGAAGATTGGAGCAGACTGATGAGATGAAAGATTCACCTGGACCAGAAATCTGCAAAGGTTTGTTTAATCTTCCCCTGTGTGTCTTCAAATTGCACATTCCAATTGGAATGGAAATGCCAGGTTTCTTGGAGAGAAGATTGTCCTTGTAATGTGTCTTGGCCAATTGGAAATTGGCAGCATTCATGCCCTCTTGAGAGCAACTTCTTGCCAAGCTTCTAGGACATTTCCCAAGACCTCCAGGATTGGCCAATTGGACAACATTTCACTAAGCACACAAACTTCTCACTGCACAATCCAGACTCTAAGTTGTTAGCAAGCTGAAAAACAACAGGGCATTACTCAGATTTCAAATGTCACCATCATGGTCTTCCTAAAAGAGTAAAAAAAAAAAAAAAGAATAACACAAATGGCCTCCAAGGAACAGCTAATTAAGAGATACACTTAAACTTAGAGGAAAAACAAAATAGATAAAACCACTTTTACAGATTAACCAAAAAATTCAATTGTGGTCCTTATAGGAACTTAACCTTTTGTTCAGGATCAGTTATAACATCATTAACTTTATCTGAAGAAATATATTTATACTGGGCACAGAAAAGAAAAGGTCAAGAACTAGATTCCAAAAGTTTTAAAGAGAAAGATATATCTCTAAATTACTACATAAATTCAACCTTTTGGCAAACCATTTGTGTTCATTAAGAACCTTCTTACTTTATGTGTGGGGAGGGGAGGGTACTAAATCCTTGTCTGGGAACCAATGGTGGGAATTTTGTGAATGCCCACCTCTCTGGAACCTTCTAAAATTGTGGTGTTGATTTCGTGTGATTAAGAACACCCTTCGAAAATATTCTACAGCCCGTGATGGGGGTCATTAGATAAATTAGACTACGATTTTACAAATGTAATTGCAAATTAAATAAAGTATCAAAAACAAATCTAGTCACAGCTGTTTGGAAGAGTTTGTCACTTAAAAACTTCACTTATCACCAAATAATATAATTAGGCAATTACCAAGTGACAACTAAGTGATGATTATAGCAGCCAAAGCAAAAGGGCAGAAGTCTTAAACTCCCAATAAAGTCACTAACAGACAGATCACAATAAACCAGAGAAGGTATATCTTCCTAATTTTGTCTGACTTTCTGGTCAGCAATAGCTTTTGGCCAGATGGTGCCTGGACCCACAATCAATGTATCCATTAGACACAGTACATACAGAACCTAGGGCACATAGCACTTTTTTTATACTTTTTTTTCTCTCTGTGTGTGGTGCTGAGTATTGAGCCCAGGGCCTTCCACAAGCTAGGCAAGTGCTCAAACACTGAGCTATACGCCCTTACCATTGCACTTTAAAGGGTTCAGGAAAATGTTTTATTTTTAAAAGGAGATATATATATATATATTGGTATCACATTCATTGTGATACCAAGACAATCATGACATGCAATTATTACCATTTGTGTTGTTGTTTTTAATGGAGAAAGGAGCCCTTGAAGGCAGAAGCAACCAGGACCCAGGAATTCATTTTGTGGTTCTACCTAGAGCCTTCCCACAGGAATACATCATGCAAGAGGTACGAGGCAGGAGCCAGTCAGATGTAGAAGAAATGATGGAAGAGTGGAAAATGAAATGGAAGAGAGGCATCAAATGTGGTACATTTATAGGGCCATGATGGTGGCGAGACCACAAAAGGCAAAAGATCTTTTTTGCCAAGAGGGTAGCAGGGCTGAAGTTTAGCATGTATAATGTCAACAGCTATGTATCCTTCACTGTTATGTCCTCAAGTCAGCCATGGTGCCTGCATCACAGCAAGCACTCAATATTTCAGAACACACAAGTGATCTATGTGTGTATGGAATCTACTAGACAGAAATAAGATGTGTCCCTGTCATGCAATTCTTTACCACACTTCTGTAACTACCAACACCCGGTGAACTTATTTCTCAATGATATGCTTACTTCTTTTATGTCTGTCTCTACCAGTTCTTCCTGCCACTAAGTGTGAATTCACACGGAGGCAGCCTGGATGGTAGCTAGAGCATTGGTCTCTGCCAGTCTTGACTCTCACTTGAGAAAGTCCTTACCCTTTCTAAACCTCAGTTGCCTCATGTATAATTCAGAGATAGAAGCAGATGACATTGGGTGTCATCAGGATTAAAAATGAGATAATGTGTATTGCATGCTAAAACCAATGGGTCCTACACAATTATATAGCAAAAAAAATTTGTTCTGTCAACCCTGTATTACTACAGTTAATATTTTTTACCTAATAATGCTCCTGAAAATTACCCCTAAATATTTGCAGTTAATTCATTTTCCATACAACTCTTAACTAATGACATTCCTAAGAGTGAAGATAAACAGCTGTTTGGTGGACCAACTGATAGTTGGTCCTACCCCATTACTGGGAAGCTAGGGAGAGGATGGTTTATGGCTAACAGAAATTTGGATAAGCTACTTGAATGAAAAGTAAGGAGACAAGGAGAGGAGGAAAGAAGACCAGAGGGGTGTAAAAGTCATAGTGTCCTTCTTAAGCTGCTGTCCCATGTAGGTGGGTCCTCAGAGCTTGTGTTCAAGCAGCATAACCAAGGCTACTAGGTGACTCACTGACAGGTGGCAGGGGAAAGCAAGGATCCACTGAAGAAAGGGATGACACACATCCTGGGTAAGTCAGTCCAGGACAGAATAAGCCTTGATCATGATCCTCAGGTGACACATGATTTAAAGCTCATTGTTTACTAGTGGAATTTTCCATTTAATATTTTTGGACTGCAAATGACCACAGGAAACTGAAACTGTAGACAGCAAAACTGCAGATAAGAAGGGACTACTGTACCTTCTACGGGAGAAGGAGACGACAATGAATGAATAAACAGACACATACTGAGTGATGTCAAGTGTAACTAAGTGCAACAAACAGGAGGAAAACTGAGCTGCGGGCAGAGCCACACAGAGGTACTCAGGGTGGACAGAGCTGGAATGAGCGGGGCAGGAATCTCTGATAACAGCCTCTGAATTCTTTCTCATATCTCTTTGCCTGTCATCTGTGATATTCGTCAAGAATGAAAGTTGACCTAATCTTTAACAACAACTGAGGTGGTCTTATCACTAGTGGTAAAAAGCATGGAATGGATTAGTTTCTACTTAGTGGCACAAAAGGAGACGGCCACATGTAGTCCAGGACTAAGGAAAAGAGCTCAGGATGTGGCTGGAGCTACCTGCAGGATGCCAGGGAAAACTTTAGCGTTTGACCCTTTATCAGGATGTTTAATGAACACCATTTTAGCTTCCTGCACATTCATAGCAATGGTAGTGATTCCACGAAAAGTATTAGGTAGAGAAACCCATAACTATTTACATTATTTTTTGTGAATGTTTATTCACCAATCAGATAATTATGGTGAAAAGTTCAAATGTTACATAGCAGTACAGTCATTAAATTCTACTGTATTATGAAATTTCAAGTGATTTTTTTCAGGTCTCTCAAAATCTCAATGTAAATAGCATTCAAATATTAACTATTAATTAGCTGAAGTGTAAAGTTTTACCCAAAATTGTCAGTATTAAATACTATCTTTTTCATCTGAAATTTTGCTAGAAACATTCCTAAAATGGGGATGGGGGAGAAATAATGCTACAATTGCCAAGGGTTTTGCAAATATAAAATGAAGTTATCTCTACCACTGCAAACACAAATGATCTCCAGTATTTAAATGATGAACACCATGCAATGAGAAAGGCAGCGGGTTGACTTCATAGGCCTTGTACATTCTAGCCCATCCCCTATTTAGACAAGCACTATTTCTATCAATTATAATAAGCAAATGGAATAATGCAATTTTTAGGCCTTATAAGTCACACGATAGTTAATTTTAAATTCTTCTGCTTAATGTATGAAATTATGGCAAATTTAGTCATTTTAGAAATTATTCTACAGTTATTTTGTGTACATTTGAACCTTTTAATTAAGGCAATTAAGTCCTATTTGCATTATTATTTCTGCTACAGATGTATGATTGAATTTCATCAATTTCTTCCCTAATAGCTGAATCATACATGTACCTATTACACTTAAAATAACCTCTTTCTCCTTCTTTATTCTGCCTTTGGCCTCTTCCTAGCTTCTTACTAGAAATATTCTCATTCCAAAATACAGATCAAAAAATATTCTTCATATTCCAGTAAAATTTTTTACTTTGACAAGTTCATAAATCACAGTTTTCTTCCTTGTCTATATTCCAGGTATCTAACTCATAAGCTAATTGGATTTATTCGAGTCATTTCCATACAGATCCTGCTCTCAGTCTTCATAATATAGAATCTACACCTTAGGAGACAATCTTAATGCATTCTTTGACTAGTCACTTTATCTGCAGATAAAAACTCTGGGTTCTTATTTTGCTTAATATCTAACCAAGAATATGCATTTTAATCTAATTTTTATTATGCCTGTCTAGCATAGAATTCCAGAAAACATACACATCCATTATGGAGCAGCATTTCTACAAGGATGTGTGGTTTATTTTCCCAAGTCATTTAATTCCATTTACCCATCCTTGTAACTGTCAGTCTCTTTAAATCCTGTCTCACTTTCTTGCTTGTCCTTTTTCTCTTTCCTACATAATCATTCCTGTCCTTCCTCTTCGTTTTTTTTATTTCCCCAAAGCAAATTCTGTCAGGTTCTCAGCTCTCTCTTCTGTGCCAGTTCTGGGATTGCTTCCCTGTATTTACAGTAATCTACCCTGAGTATGTAGGGTCTTCATCTTCAGCTACCTTCCAAAAGCCTCTTTCTACTGGGAGGCTTATTATGCTGATTTTCCAGCCAGATACATTCTCCAGGCCTCATTTACCTGGATGCTATCCTGTCCTGGTCACATCAAAGTGCCAACATTTCAGGATAGAAATGCTGTGCTTTGATTTCTTCCAAAGCACCATGTCTGGCCCTAAAAACATCTTCCTTTAAAATAATATTCTTTAACTCAATGTCAGAGCCTACTGCTAAGACCATAGCCAGATCTGCCCAGTAAGCTTCAACTGTTCGTTTGGGTATTTTTTCCACGTTTTCTAGAAAAGTTCCAGGGCCCAAAGCCCCAGAAGGTGAAAAGGAAGGGGAGATATTTCTTATAATAAAAGGATAAGAAAAGCCATAGCACACTTTGTGTGGGTCATTTTGTGCTAGCAGCAAAAAAAAAAAAAAAAAAAAAAAAAGCTGACTTTTCTTAAGATATAGAAATGAAAAGATGGGTGATTTAATAAAAAAGTTCTGAGGCTTCACTGGTCTTATCTCCCATCCTTTTCATTTTCAGAGATATTTTGAAGGGAGTTCACACAATAGTAACAAATTATCATCAGTTTGGTCTTCTAAAAGCTTCAGCTACCCAAAAATTATTTTTGTTGACACTTTGCCTTTAAGAAGAGTAATTATTCCAAATATTCCTCAAATTTCCAATCACTCTATAATATGAGTGCAGTCAAAAGTGGTATTTTTCGTATATGCATGCATGTATGTATAGGGCGATTATTCTCAACCTAATTTTCATTCCATTTACATTCAAAAGGGAAAAGGTCTCTCTATTTTCAGGGGTTGTCTATAGTATTTTGTTTTTATGGAAACATTAGAAAGAGGCAGCCAATTATGCAAGACTCCATTTAGTTTTGATTGCCTTAAAATACAAACTGCTGAGGTTTTATAGGCTCACACTAAAGGAAGAAAAATACTTACCACCTAATTCCAGATATCTCATAACTTATGAACCACTAGACATAAAATCATTGAGTCTCCAGGGCAAGAAGGAACCTAAAGTGGAAACAAGGAAATCAAGATGGTCAATAACAAACAAAAATAAAAACTTCCATTCCTGAATAAGCCCTTTTTCGAAGTTTGGCAAAATTCACTCTTTTTTATTTATTTGTTTTGGTTCTGCCTCCATGTGGCCAGAATCTTCCTATTATTCATTTCTAGTAGTTTCCCTAACCCAATTAACATTTAAGGTGCATCATTTAGCAGACAATGATAGGACTTGATAAAAAAAATTGTGTTGTTTACTTACTTGAACAAAAGCTACATACTCTAACCCTTCTGGAGCTGAAGGGACAGCCGATTGCAATGCACGGCCGGAAGGCATCGTTCATTCACCCTGCCTTCCACATTGTGGTGAACTGGGGATAATAAATAAATACAGCTAGGAAACCTGGCATGGTGGCAGGTAAAGTAAATGTGTAAAGCATCCCTGAACAAAACAATAAGAAAGAGAGGGCCTGTCACCCAACTGGGGGACACAGGACACTGCCAACAAAGCCAGGGAAGATCTGCAAGGACATGTGCTTACTATTTCATTCTAGAAATATACTAGGGACATATTTGTTGGTAACCAGATTGCCTCTCCTATGTTATTAAAATTAGCATATTCCCGTACCATGTCTGTTTGTTTTGGATTTTTTAATTCTCTCTCAATTAATCAACTTTAAGGAGAATTCTAAAATTTTAAACAGTGAATAAGGCAGTAACGTCCATCTTATTCCAGAAGCACTTGAATCATTATTTAAATAGTCTATTATTACAGGAATATGATGACAAACGTGTGTTTCCACAACCACACATAATTTTTAGATCCAAATGAAGTTATTATTTACCGTAAGACATTCATTGCTTCTTTGCACATCTTCCTCCTGTCTTTAACTGCCCAGCAATCATTCCATGAAATGCAATTTTGCACAATAAGTGGGCAAGGCTTTCTGCAAAGTAGCATGGCCCTTACCTACAAAAAGCTTGCAGTTCAGAGAAGTAACAAGTATGCACACAAAGGACTATGTTAAGAGGCATATGAAATTGCTGTACATAAATTGTTTCAGAAATATACTTGCTAATAGGTACAACGAAAAGGGAGAGATTCGGGAATATAAGAAAGGCATTGAAAATGTTTTGTAAAGAAGGACCAGGACAAAGCAACGTAAACAAGGAGTAGCTCTGAGGCATTATGCTAGTGTGGATAAGGAGGCCAGAAAGGAATACAAAGCATGTGTGGGATCTCACACAGTATGTGGAAGCATAGACAGGATGATGAGATTATAAGAGAGGTTAGTTAAGTCCTTGCCACAATTACTGGCTGCTCCTTCTTAGTCACTTTTGCTTTGTCCAGATTCAATCCCCCCAACCCAAACCTTTAAACCGCGCAGCCCAGAGCTCAGTCCTTGGACTGCTTCAGTTATCTGTTTGCACTCACATCTTTTGCGATCATTCTTTAAGTACTGTATTTATTCTGATAACTCCCATCTCAGTGCATACCCAGAACTCCAGACTTGTCTATCCACTTGCCTACATAACTTCAATACCAAAGTCCATGGGCATCATAAAATCAAAAGTATTGTCTGAGTCTGTTTGAGCTGCTCTGAGAATACCCTAGTCAAGGGTGGCTTACAAAGAACAGATTTATTTCTCACAATTCTCAAGTCTGGAAGTGTAAGATCAAGCAGATTCAGGGTCTAGTGGCAGTACACTTTTGGACAGTGCCCTTTTACTGTGTTTTCACATGGTGGAAGGGGTGAGAGGCCTCTCTGGAATCATTTTTATGATTGCACTAATCCCATTCATGCATCATGACTTAATCATCTACCAAAGGCCTCTACTCCTAAAACCATACTTAGAAGGGTCGAGATTCCAATGTATGAATTTTGGAGGGGGCTCAGACATTCAGTTTTGAGCAAGTACCAAAACTAAGGTCCTGGTATTCTCTGCTGAGCCCCTTGCCTCTCCAGCCTCCCCAATATGGTTCGATTTTCTTCCAGAGATTCAAGCCAAAAATCTAGGGGTCATCCTCGACTTCTCTCTTTCTTTCACACCCACAAACAATTATTGGAAAATCTCATTGCCTTCACCTTGAAAATACAACCCAAATTTGACCAACTCTCACTGCCTTTGTTGCTACCACTCTTGATTCAGCCACATCTCACCTGTATTTCTTCAGAATTTTCCTAATAGGTTTCCTGCTTCTCCTCTTGCTCTCCTGCACACAGGATCCCCAACACAGAAGCCAGAGTGATTCTATTCAAATGCAAGTCAGAGATCCTGTCTTTCCTCTATTCACAATACTAGGAGAGCCCACATCTGCTTATAGGACAGCCCCAAATTCTCACAAAGGCTATATAAGCACTCTGTTCCCTTGGCTTCAGCCATGGGGAGCAGGTTCCTTGTTCCCTGCGGGGCTCAACTGTTCCCTTTTCAGCCGCTCTCTCTCTGCATAGCCAAGCAGCTTCCGGCTTTCTTATGCTTTTTCTTACATACCCCCTTTCCAGTGGGGCCCAAAGCCATCCTCCCTAGAACTGTACTCTGAACTCTCCCTCTGACTCCCACAAATCCCTTTTTTGGTTTATTTTTCTTAGACTTTAACTGTTTAACATATGTATCTTGTATTTTTATCTTGTTTACTCCCAGATCCCTCTGGGATGTAAGCTCCAGGTGGGCACAAACTTTTATGGATTTTGTTCATTGCTGTATCCACAGCAGCTGGGACAGTGTCACCTAGGTAAAAGGAACTCAGTAAACGCTTTGTGACTGAATGAATGAAGGATAACCTTAAATAGCCACATGGAATTGGAAACCCCTGACAGTGCTTGAACTGAATCTGAAGGAAGAGGAAAAGAGGAATGCATTTATACCAAATCTTGCACTAGACTTTTGAGGTAGAAATGGCATTGCAGGGGGCCACGGATTAAAAGTAGAATGTCAGAAAATTTTCCATGACCGCATATCCATGATAATTATATCTCTGCTTATCACTGTCTTGATTTCATCAAATCAGCTTGGCATTATGGAAAAAGTAAAGATACATGGAGAAAAAAATTAGCATTCTGATTCTGATCGTAAATGCCAGTTTCATATAAAAAATGGAGGTTCTAATTGAAATTTTAAGGATTATAAGGATTAGTAGTAATTATTATATATAAAGAATACAGCAGAAAACAGGTGTTTATAAAATCTTAATCCTTTTGCTTTAATAATTAATTAGAAAAGACAGAGCACAGCCAGCCTCCTAAACTTTCTGCTTATGTTTGCATAATTTATTCACTAAAATTCTTGTTAATATATGGGCAGAAATTATCAACCAACATTTGATTAACATGCTCAGTAATATAATATGCCACTATGCAATTTCTTTTATTGTATATCATTATATTTTTTACTATCTAGACTTTCAAATTCTGTACCCAACTTTTGAATATTTCATCAACTCCCAATCCCTTTCAGTTACGCCACCCCCAGTCAAAAAGAAACCAAATATTATTGAATTAAGAATGCATTCATGTCTTAGTCTATACTTCTATGCTTCCCTCCTAAAGAAAACTTTGAAAATTAATTTCAAAACAAAAGTTTGCGGGGCTGGAGCAGTGGCTCAGCAGTTAAGGCACTTGCCTGGCATGCACGAATATGCAGGTTCAAACCCCAGAACCATATACACAATGAAGTTTCTGAGCAACAAAAAGCCACAGGAAAAACTAAATAAAAAAATTGATTCTGTCTTTCTCTCTCTCTCACTCACTGTTCCTCTCTCTTTAAAAAAACAAACAAAAAAAAAAAAAAAAAAAAAACAAGAGGTTGGGATTACTACATCCCACTCCAGATTGTTCAGGGTCTCATGTCTGTAATTGGCAAGGTAGACTAGTTCAGTTTTGCTCAAATATTTTTATCTCCAGATACTTTTACACCCTTAAAAATTATCAATGATTCTCAAAAAGTTTATGTTAATGATTATACCTAGAAGCATTCACCATGTATAAAGTAAATTTGAATTTTTTTAAAACAGAAGAATACACGAGGTCACTTCCTGTTAGCTGCGACACCAAGGACATCATCACACCTAGCGCAGCATATGGAAAACTCCGCAGCATGGTATGACAGAATGAGAGGTAAGAACGGAAATAACATCTGAGCATCACTTTGAAAAATGATTTCACCTAGGAAACACTCCAAAAGGGTCTTAGGAACACCTAAGGGTTCCTGGGACATACTTTGACAACCACCTGCCTAATATTAATTCAGTAAAAAATACACCCCAAATTCTCAGTGACTTCACGCGGTGAAGCTTTTTTATTTTTAAGCTCAAGTAAAGTCTGCATGACTGTGGCCTTCAAAAGCCTTGTCTATCTTGCAGCTATACTATCTGCAATGTGTGGCCTTACCTCAACAAGGGATGAGACAGATAGGAAAGGAAACTAACTGGCTCCTAACTGCCCCGACTCAGAAGTGTACAGGTCACTTTCCCTTGCCACTCATGTGTCAGAAATGCTCATACAGCTCCAACTCTATGCAAGGATAGCTGGCAAATTGGAATTCCACCATGCTTACATACTTTGAAACTTCTGACAAAAGCACCCTTCTCAAAGTACAGTATTAAGAATCAGAACTGCTCTGTTCCATTCAGTCTGCTGAGCAGAACCTAAAGTCACACAGTTAGAGAGGGACTGAGCGGCTGAGAAGCTGCAGACAGACTGAGCACAGAGAGGTTCGTTAAGAGAAGAAGGAAGTGCTTGGATCCATTGGCAAAATATTTACAGTGTAGGACTTGTCTGATCTAATGAGCACGTGCTGCCTCTTGTGTGTCATGACTGTATTTTCTGGTCTCAATCCTCCTAAAGACCTTATGCTTTAGGCACCATGATTACACTTTTTTTAAGTGAGAAAGAGAGAGTCAATTTTATTTTTTCATCTGTTTTTTGTTGTTATTGTTGTTGTTGTTTGTTTGTTTTTCTCCAGTAAACTGTGTGTGTGGTGCTGGGGATCAAACGAGGGTTCTCACTCATGCCAGACGAGCACTCTATGCTGAGCCACCCCTGCAGGCCCAAATTATACCAACTTCTAAAGTGGAAGAACTGAAACACAGCAAGGTTTGGTAACAGTCCAGGCTCTGGTGGGTGAGCACAAGTGGGCCTGGGATTTGAGCCCAGATGTATTAGACTCAGAATCATACTGTTATAGCTTAGCCTCACAGCCTGAGAGGCTGAGATACCCTTTCCTTGATAACATCCTTTATCACCACAAAAATCTTTTAGATCTTTTTCATCAGGTTGTATTTATCCCCTAAACTGGATAAAGAGTATGTGACCTAAATGCCACAGTCCAACAGCACCAATGTCACTTGGTGAATCCACACACCTGTAAAGGCTGCCTTTGCTGAATCTTGTGTGTCCTCACTGCTTCCCTCAAGAGGTGAACACACGGACGTGCTGGATTCTATCCTCATCTCTTCAAGGGTAAAGCTATGGCACCTCTCCATGCACACTTTCCCTGTTTTCATGGGTGAGGAGGCATGAGAAGTGCAGATGTGGAAATCCAGCAGATCTGGGCTGGAAGTCCTGAAATGCCACAGACAGCTGCACCAGCCTTAGACAAGTCACTTAGCATTGCCAAGCTATGGTGTTTTCTATCTTTAAAATGGAGCTAGTAATGAGATAATTCAAATACTGGAAGCACGCTTAAAGGTCTGTGCACCAGGTACATTATCCCAACCCTACCCTTCAACCCTTGCATATAGAGCCCTAAGATCTGCCCCAATACGAAGCTGTATGATGCTGTTAGTCTTTTATTCATATGAACACTTCTGCAACCTCTTACCAGAGCATGCACTTTGGTAAATACAAGAAAATGTCATTTATGTACAGTTATTATATTATAGTAATACCTTATTTTATATAAAATTATATTCTTTTATACTTGTCAAACAAATTGAAACACACATGAAGGCAGTTTTTTCTACAAGGAAAATGCCTAAAATTTAGAGTGACAGAGTTTCATTTTGATTTGTTTAGGTTGTCTGCTTCCTTCATTTATGAAACAAGAATGGGGTCTGCACAATCCAATGTTGAAAGAGAGACGGAATGCCAAGAACTGCTGTAAACACTTTGTAAAGCCTTCTGGTAAGATATACAATCCTAGCCTTACATTATTAACAGAACCCCTCCAGAGTAAATAAAATAATAGTAAATGTGGAAAAGGATTTATATATGAATATTCCAATATGAAATTATTTAAATTAGTCAATTCATTGTTGTAATCTGAATTATCCAAATTTGAGATATGTAAATTAGGATAGTGTTTTATGATATGATATAAATGAAAATTTATAATGAAATGCAATTAACTTAGGAACTCAGTCAGCTTTAACTAAGGAAAATCTGACCAGCAAGAGCTTTGACAAAGAGAGGTTTGCTCCTCATGTCTAACAAAAGACAGGGACAAGAGGTTACTATTTTCAGTGCAGCTGCTCAGTGATAACCTCAGAATTCAGGCCTTTCTAATGGTTTACTGTGTCACCAATAACTCTTTTCTTTTTTATTACACTCTTGGCCTCATGGTAGGAAGATGGTTGCTGTGGCTTCAGATATCACACCCGTTTTCAAGGTGAAGACAAGGTGAAAACGGTATTGTCATAGATGTCTTCTCTTGCGCCTGGCTCTTTGAAGAGGAAGTGAAAAGGCTTTCCTGGAAGCCCCTCATGAGACTTCACCAGCTTCTTGGCCACCACTAGCTCTCAGAGAGATTGAGCAAGTAATTGTTTGATTTTCCATCACTATAACAGAGGTAGTAATGGCAGAAGGCAGTAGCCAATCAGTAAGATGCAAGGGAATGACTGACGGAAGGTGGGAGGGAGAAAGCAGGTGAGAGCACTTGAAGCTTCCTTATTGACCATGGCCCTTGCATTGGAAGATGGCTCTACAGTCTTTTCCCAGGAGCATGGTCAATGTCAGATTTACCCCAAGGTTAGGACTAGAGAGTAGGCTACCTGAAGGGAATCTTTAAATGCAGGCTGAACAACCAAAGCTAGAAGAAGACTGTTTCTGGTGCCAAAAGGAATCTTTATTTTATATTTATTTTCAGTTAAATATTTCTCTCCAATCTTTGAAGTACTCTGGAGTATAATATGGTATAGCATGAAGGTTAGGACTAAGAGTAAAGTCTGACAGAATTTGGATTCAGTCCTGTCTTAACCACCTGCCAACTGTGTGACCTTCGCCTAGCTACATAACTTCTCTGATTTTAAAAATTCCTTTAAAATAAAATAATAATAATAATGTGTTATTATTGTATTAACACTACACTAGGGTTAGGGTATATAATATATTCTATAATATTAAAATATCATTGTCAATTATTATTAGCAGTAGTAGTATATTAATAATGCTTACTTTTTTGTTCTGAGAATAAATATTGTCAGAAATATAAAGAACATAGCTATATATTAAAAGTCAGCTAATCTTATTTGAGATGTATGAATTTATCAGTTATCCAAGAAAAAGTATGGCAACCATCTAGGCAGAAAAATATTAACCAAAATCATAAATATTAGCTGTGTGTGTCAGGAGGTGATTTACTTGTGTTACTTCATCAAATCCCCACAATTGGTGCAGAGGGACATTATGAGCATCAGTTAGGTGGTGATCAAAAAAAAAAATCCAAATCTTATTAGCTTGGTGACCAAAAAACAAAAGTTCAAATCTTAGTATCTTCACACAATACAAGTTTATTTCTTCCTCATACAAAGTCACTCATTAAGCGTGGGTCCTTTGTGGCAGCACTCAAAGCTGCATTGATCGTGTGGCACCCCCTTATCATGCAGCCATGACAATGGATTATTAACCCTGTTTCTAGCCTCTGTAAACCAGATGCTCTGACCTTTGCCCTACATGCCTAGACTGGGTACTCCATGCTCTAGACATCCCAATAAAATATCTGAATCACCTTGGTTTGGCCCCTGCTTCCCTCATCACCATACCCCAAATCCAATGATGAGTCCCTTAGAGCTACTATACAAAGTGACTTAAGCCGGGTAGCTTACAGAGACAGCAATGTGTTTCTTGTGGAGTTTGGAAGTCCAGAATCCGGGTGCTAGCATGATCAAGCTCCTGTGAGGGCCAGTTGCTGTTTGATAAGTGGCAGTCTTCTTGCTATAACCTTACTTGGCAGAAGGGACAAGGGCTTCTTTTATAAGATACTAGTGTCATAGCTCTATCTTTGTGACTCATCACCTCCCAAAAGCCTAATATCATCCTGGAGATAAGGACATAAGCATATGAATTTGGGATAGCAAAATGTTCAGATCATAACCCCTACACACACACACACACACACACATTCTCCCTGGAAGAATCCTTCCTCCCCAGGAGTACAGTTTCAAGTACAAATCAACAAATCCAGAGTTCACACCCTGACCACCTGCTTATTGATTGTCACACTTGGGACCACTATACTCCTGTTCTAACTACCCCAAGACCAGGCACAGCTAGGGACCCTGAAACCCACCAAACTCATCTGGAATAGCCAATCCTCAGCCTGCCGATCTCTTTTCATCTGAAAAGCCCTTGCCCACAGTTCATTCCTCTCCCTCAATGTCCAGACCCACTCCTGTGCTTCCCATGTGACTCTCCCATGGCATGGAGTCCCCTGGGAACCTGGAGTAATAAACTATCCTTTATAAGGCAATCCTCAATCTGTTGGCCTTAGGACATTTCAATTTTCTATTAACACACCACCTTTTAAGACGCAGCCTGAGAAGGAATGTGGACTCACACTTCAGCCTCTGGTGCCTCCACCCCGGAGGCTCCTGCCCATCTGCACAGGAATGGGGATGCATAGTCCTCCCCATGAACACACAGAAGGAAAGAGAAGGAAAAGCATTGGGGAACGGGGCTAACCCTGAGCACGGGTGGATTCTTAGCCAACTTGGTAATGAAGAGTAAAGTGATATAGGATGGGAGGGATGGTAGCAATGACTGTTCTTCTGACCAGGGCTGCAGAGGCCCACATTTGAGAAAATGGGCAACTGGCCTCATACTCCTCACTCACCCCTTTTATTAATTTCACTGAAGTTTGCCCAAGTACCAAGAAAGCCCACCAAATCCATGCATTCTCTGTGACCTACTTTAACACATTTTCATCACACATTGAAAATAAAACTTTGCACTGCCTTCAAATTCCTAGGAACTTAATGGTCTTCCATGAGGTTTCAAAAGTAATTGCCACCTGGCCCACGCTACCTCCATCTTTCCTTTTGTGCAGTGATTTTCTGACTCTGGGTATTTTGAGGCACATTGCTTCTCCGTGCTGTCTTCCGTCATTGACTATTATTATCTTAAATATTCTTTTTGCTATTACCCTTTGTCACAAGCCTGGCTGCTAAGACAGGCCAGGCCTTCCTTCCTTTTCTATAATTTCCTATTCACTCTTTTTCCCTATTAAGCAGCCAGTCCTCCTTTTCCCTTTGTCAAAAATCTTTTTCCTTCTGACATATTTTCAAAATGTTATTTTTCTCTCCTATGACTTTTTCCCCTTCACTAATAGCATCTATTTTTTGGGCCCACCTTTACCAAATTTGTCCTTACCTATCTGGCTTCCTTCTCTGCCACCGCAATTTTTCATGACCATCTTTTCTATGTTACACTTTCCATTTTTATGTCTTTAAAACATCACCCCTGTCTCTACTTATGTTTCTATTAGAAATTATGATAGCATTAAGTCATTAAAATTTGTATCACTTAGCTGTGTCATTTTACTGCCACCCTGTCAGAGACCTTTGAAAATAACACTATAATGGAAAATTACTCTCATGAATACAGTGAAAAAGAGGGGGGGGAGGTGATGGTAAGAGAAAACAGCAGCTGAACATAAAAATAAATCACAAAGGATCTGCTCAAAGTGAATAGAACACTGGAGCGATCAGTCAGTCAATTTTCTTCTATGTAATTGGTCAATCTAAATCATTCTGGTGGAGTGAAAAATGAAGTGAAGAAGGGAAGAAAGGAAAAGGACAGAAGAAGCCTTCCCACTCCTTTTTGTCTTCCTGATATTCTTTTTTTCCTAAATTATTTCCTTAAATGTATCCCCAGATATATTTATTTATTTAACATATTTATTTACTGTGCATTTACAATGAGCTAGGCATGAATGAAACATACTGTCCTTGACCATGAGCCCAGAAACCCTGGGGTCTGGTCTTGGCTCCAGCACTAGAATTCTATGTGCCCTGAGGTTCCGAATTTTATTCAAATGGGGACCTGAGCCGTGGCTCGGCGGTTATGCACTTGCCCGGTATGCGCCAGTACTCAATTTCAAACCCCAGCACCACGTACACAACAAAGTCTCAGAGCAACAAAAGCCACATGAAAAACTAAATAAAAATTGTTTCTCTCTCACACACTGTCATTCTCTTTTTAAAAAAAAAATAATTTTATTTAAATGAAATTTCTCAAAAATGATTTCTCAGTAGGAAAGCAGTCAATCTGGGAGAAGAACTAAATTCTCAGTGGGCTCGGGTGCTTCCTTGGTGGGGAATCAGGCCTGTGTTCACAGACAGGACAGGACTTCCTGGTCCCTTGGCCTCTCCATCAATCTTGCCTGCGTGCCACTACACAGTCTTACAGCAATCCCTTCAGCAGGGGACAGAGACTGTTTCACCCACCCATAGAAAGGGGTTCCTAGGACACTTTAGAGCAATAGGAGGGACACAGAAAGGTTTGTAGAGTAATAAGAAAGGAAGCAAAGAAGAAAGAAGCTGACTTTACCACACTGTCATTTCTCAGAAAGACTGAACAACGTTTCAGAACATGTGTCCTTACTTTTTGCTTCTACTGTTCCTTTGCATGAAACAACACACAAAGATTTGATCACATGGAGTTCCAGAATTTATTCGGATTAGATTTGGATAATGCACTGCCTTAAACAAGTGTGGTATTATCTCAAGAAGCCATTGAACCTCAGGTTCAGGGAAAGGGAGCCCACGGAGCAGGCATTCATTTAGAATATTCCTGTGGAGTCCTTTCCAGAGCTAAGTAGTTGCTTTCCACTGGGTATTATTCCAATATCATGTGGTGGAGAACAGAAACGTAGTGTTGAAGTAGAAGCCCTTGTTGACTCCTGGAACAAGCTTGATCTATCAACAGGGCTTCTATGAATCTGTTTCCTACTACAGACCGGGGAAGTTATACTGAAAAGAGGTTTTATTTTGGCTCAAGGAAAAGGGGCTACATCTGGTGATGACCTTCTTGCCAGCAGGGTACTGAAGTGGCACAGGGCACGACATGGCAAGAGACAGGGAGGGCATTCCCATGTGTGTGTCTTCTGGTCTTTCTCCTTCTTCTTATAAAACTACCAGCATTCAGTCACGAGTTGTCCACTCTAATGATGCTACGGATACCTAGTCACCTTTAAAAGGCCCCACATCTAAACACCACAGTCAGATGAAGTTTCTACAGTATTAATATCTCCCAATAGGGATGAAATTTCAGCATGACTTCAGGGGAGAAAGGAAAAAAACCACATTCAACCCACAGCAGAGGTAAAATGAAACAGAGCAATCAAAACATGCAGCCTGTGGACATTACGTTAAGCAGCTCCGTGAGCTATGGCCTTCTCACAAGACAGCAGATAGGACTTTCCATACCTCCTCTGAAACCACGCAGAGAAGAAAATGTAAGTGCCAGGGTTCTTCCCCAGAGTGGCCTTGCCTGTGCTTCTCTCAAAGTGTTCTTTGTGAAGAAACTGCTTAGACAGGTTCTTGAGCCCAGATTCTCAGGAGTAGCTGACTGTATAGCAAAGGGGTACTCTTTGCACTAAACTGAGGAAAACATCTTGCTTTTCAAATTTTCATTAGACTGCAAAATTGTCCCAAAGGGGTTGAAGGCAAGTGCTCCCAGATACCCACTAGCATAATAAGTGGCCCTAGGGAGCTCCTCTAAGGCACAGTTAACTCCTTCAAGTCCAGAATGAGCTTGGCTGCTTGAAGTAGGGATTTGTAACCCTTACGATCGAATTTTCCCTTCCCTAGATTCCACCATTCTCCTTCTAAACCAAGTGAAGGAATTTTAAAAGCCAAAAATAAATAAATAAATAAATCATCCTCAGAATGTCCTACTCAAGTTAGCATTACTGCTGCCTGTCCACAGGAACACGACTTCAGGTACAAAAATCCCTGCAAAGTAATAACGTAGAAATAGGATAATGAGCCATTTCCAGCTGGCAAAATCCAGGTCAACCTGATTATTTTAGCAAATAGCCACCAAGTATCTGACCAAACTCAGCTATTCAGGTATTCAATTAATTCATTTAATAGACAAATACTTACTGAATATCTACTATATCCTAAACACTCACTAAGTACCTGAGATTCATCAATAAACATAATAAACAATAAATATGAAAGTTTATATTATGGTCAGAAATGCTATGTAAGAAAAAATGTAGATTGAGACAAGATAATGTGATTTAAATATCACATGTGATGCAGTTTAAATAAGGTTACATGGAGAAGATAAAATTATGAGTTAGAAAGAAGACAGGCAAGGTGCGGTGATATATGATTCTGGAGGCTGAGTTAGGAGAATCACAAGTTTAAGACCAGCATTAGCAACTTAGTGAGGCCTTAGGTTATTTAGCAAGGCTCTGTCTCAAAATAAAAAATATTAAATGGGTGGGGATGTTTCTCAGTGGTTAGTGCCCTGGTTGTAATCCCTAGCACCAAAGTAATAATAATAAAAAGAAGAAGAAGAAGAAGAGGAGAAGGAGGAGGAGGAGGAGGAGGAGAAGGAGAAACAAAGAAAGAAAGAAAGACAAAAAGGAAAGAAAGAAGGTGGAATTGCCTTTTAGACAATGTTTTTCAAACCTGAGATTTGATTTGGAATTACAAATTTATATAATTTATATACTAATTTAATTTATATAATAAAGAAATGTAAATGCTGGGCATCATGAAAAAATTGGCCTGAGATTCATGGTTCTAACATGAGTTGCCATTTGCAATGGACAGTAGCTATTTCCCTAGCATCCATCTATTCTTCTCTTGGTAATTTCTCCAAATGTCACTTTGGTGCCTGTACCTCTGACCTGTAGCCCATACACTTTGGGGGAGACTGAATGACCCAGGATTCAAGCATGTGATTCAGTCTCAATGCCAATCAACATCATCTTATGCCCTGCCCAGTTATTGACTCATGGATGTATTCTTGATCCAACCAGAACAATGAAGATGAAGATGCTATTTTATAGAGATTTCTGGAAAAAATCATTCTTATTTTCTTGCTCTTATATAGCAGGCTGATATGATCTGGGCAATTGCTTCAGGCATTTTTCTGAAGGCTTCCCAAGGAGTGGATGAGCACACAGAGATCAGAATGAAGAAAATCCCAGAGGAAGGGACCCAGCACTATATCAAACCATGCTGGACCCTTTGGTGACATAAGCCAAAAAATCCACCTTCTTATCTAGACCAATGGAAGTTGAGCTTTCTGTTGCTTAAAACTGAAAGTGTCTGAGCTAATAAACCAAATAAAAGGGGGCTGTGGACAAGAGACCCAGCTTGTGACTCTTACCTATGTAAAATGAGTTTCTCCAACAATTCCTCCCCAAAGTTGACCTTCTTTATTAAAGACAACTTATGCACCAAATCAACATTTTTTTGTGAGTCACAGAACAGCAAGTTCTTAAATCAGTAAAAGAGATACTTCCAGAGAACTAAAAATAGTAGAACATATTGAATTAGAAATGAAAGGTGCAGATGTTAAGGCAGGCTCAGGAGGATCAATTCTAAGGTAATTTAGGGGAAGGAAATGACAGACACTCTCAACCTCCAGCACAGTAAATTGTTTCTTGATTCCATCTTAATGAAAATATTGCACATTCTCTTTTATCTTCTGAAATATAGCCAATGGATTTTCTTGCCCTTTTCTTTGCTTTTACTTTTTGCATAGATTTGGTATTTTTGTTTTTAATAAAAGTGGAAGTGTTTTTGAGAATTTCTATTGCAACAGCAGGGCTTGAACTTCAGGTCAGCTGAAACGAAGAGTGTGTGCTGTTTCCATGGAAACCATAGCAGTATAATGTCAGGTACTAAGAGACATCAAGAATGAAGGGATAAAATCCCTGCATCATTTTAATAAACACGTCCTACTTACCGTTATTTAACCACAGTCTGCGTACATATGCTCTATCCCTTAATAGCCACTCTTCATAAATTTCTTTTGACCACATCTAACCTTTCTCAGTTGGTCCTGATTATCCTGCTAAGTAAACAAAAATGATAAGAATGCCCTTCATTAAAGTATCATAAATGCCTTATTATTCTGAAAACTCATTAGACATATGTACGTTTTAATTAGAAAACAATACTATGCGGACTCATTCACAAGGGTTAACTTAAACCCAAGGAGACAAGCAGACAAATTAAGAATCAGGGCTTATATGTTGCTCCTAATTCCACATTTTATACTACAAGACCCACTCTGAATGCTTTCTGGAAGAAAAAAACAAAATACTTTTACCCCAACTCCCTAATAGTGATGCCGCTTCTCCAAGTGCATGTCCCTGCAGTAGCATAACCATGTCTGTGGGAGTATTTCCCAGCCTTGCTGTGGCCCAGGCAGCAAGGGGTGCAGTTCAGCTCCATCTCAGAAATCAGAGCGACCTCAGAGGCCCCAACGTGAAGTAAATCTCTGTGGACACAGGAACCTACCTGCGCTTCACCCCCACCTCCCCCAACCAAGGGCTCCCTTCTCAACTGTTTCCTGTGGATTCTCCCACGTGTCCATTAGTATCAAGAGGGAAAAATGAGAGAGGGAAGGAGGAAAGAAAGGAGGAAGAGCACAGGAAAAAGAATGGAAGAAAATGAGGGAGGAGGGAAATGGGACAACCAGAGGCACGATTCAGGGTTCCACTCCATCAAGGACCCTGAAAGGAACACGGGTTGGGAGCAATGATTGAAATACAGTACTCTACAAAATCATTTTATTTGTCTCTCAAGCTCAGTTTAAGGAAAAATGTGGCAAATGCCAAACATATGGAACAAATACTCTGCTAGGACCAGTAGCAGAACACAGAGAGCAAAGCCTCTCCGTACTGCAACCCCAGAAATTATGAGCACTAAGGGCAAAGGAGCCTTTGCCTCCTACAGCAAAGGATTGAATGGAAAGTGACAGACCCCAACTAATGTCAGTGATATCACACAAACCACCCTGAAGTCATGGCCAGAGCCACAGGTGGACAACCTTGTGATAACTGTGAGCTGCAGAATGAGGGGCTAGTGCACCAGAAGGAAGTGGAATTGAGAGAAAGCTTCCTGATAGCAGGCAGAATGAGTCACGCAATCCTTTCAGGAACTCCCAAGAATGTCTGGAACAAAAAAGATGTGTTTTGCTGAGGGCTAGCCAATCCAGAATTGAAGAATATAAGCCAGAGACTGAGATTTGAGTAATCTTTTTTAAAAAATGTATCTCTCCTGATACAACCCAGAAAAACCAGTAAGTCCATCATCAAACCACCACTGATTCTAAATAAACACAATTTCACCACCAAGAGATAACAAACAAGATGTTAAAAGGTCAATTTCATGCTTGTTTGAACCAACACACACACACACACATACACACACACACACACACACACACATACACGCACACGCAACTTCATTTGCAACTTAAGTTTATTTGTATCATTAAAAGTACCCTAACAACAAAGCCCTACATAATTTGGAAACAAAATCCTCAAAGATTACCAGAAATCTTGTGAAATAATCTCGCAACTTTTAAAACAGACAATGACCCTGCATTTTGTGTAATCATTAGATTCTGGACACATCTTTCATAAGCAGATGTTAAATCCCCTTTGAGTTGGTCTCTGTAGTGGCTCCTGCATTGTGACACTACCAAAGTAAATCAATCCAGACATCAATTATCTTGCGATACTCTGGTATCCAATAGTTTAGAAAACACAAATGACCTTTCTCCCCCACATGGTTGCTCCTTCTACAAACATAACAGTAGAAAGCGGTCAGTGCTCTTTAAGTGGAGAAAGAGAAAAGATAGTATTCCAGAAGAGATAGAGTCAGTTTAATATAATAATATGTATATTAAATGCCAAGTCATCATTAGAATTGAATACCTGAGTTAGTATTTTGATTTATTATATTCCCAAATCTCCTCTGCCTCAGACTAAATAGAATGAATTCACATATAGACTTTATGAGTTCAAGAAGGTTCTGGGAGAGAACAGAGTTCAATCTCATTAACCAAAAGTCCAAAGCAACTTAAATATTTTAAATGACACAGGATGGAACAGTTCTCCTGATCACCACTAAATCTTAGAGAATAGGAAGACAAGGAGAAAATACAACCTTCATCACAACCCTTCAGCTATTCATAGAGATCAGTTCTGAAGATAATTTAGAGCTGGTTCAGGTATGGACAAAACTTCCCTAAGTTGGATTTGACCTCTGAAAGATAAAATGAATAAGTGAAGACCCTTGAAAAGGTTTACTTGAGGTATGCACTACAGGGTTTTCTACAGAACTTAAGAGTCCAACTCAACCCACATCATTCATTCATTTGTTCATTTTATTACATTCATGGCCTTAGACATTGACTACTAAGCCTCTGAGAAAACCGCAACACTTAGATTCAAGTCGGCTAAGAAATTCGCTCAAGATCACAGAGTAATTGAATTCATGAAGCATGTGTTTGTGGGCTAAGGATGGAAGTGAACAAAAAGATGGGACACATCTAAACACCCAGGTTCTCAGATAATATGAGCAAGACAGAGTTGAGGCAGGGAGGTCACAACCTAGGGAAGAAGAACTTCTCTCTTTCATTTTCTTTTTCTTTTTTTTTTTTTAAAGAGAGAAGGACAGTAAGAGAGAGAGACAATCAATTTTTATTGAGTTTTTCATATGGTTTTCATTGCTCTGACAATTAGTTGTGTACATAGTGCTGGAGTTTGAACCCACGTGCTTGCGCATGCCGAGCAAGCGCCGTAACCACTGAGCCACATTTCCAGCCCCTCTCCTCTATTTTCTTTACCATTCCTTCCTTCTCCAAGTTTCCCCACATGGGTTCACACCAGATCCCAGAATTTATGCAAACCAGTTTGTCACACCCGTAGTAGAAGTTGTTAGCAAAAACCTTTTGTTTGCTTTCCTCAATGGGGCATTTTTCAATTTGAAAATATGCTTATTCATCTCTGGATCCTTGTTTCATATTGAAATCAATTGAGGGTTAGTGTAATAAAATCTTTTTTTTTTAGCCATGGTCATTATATTTATTTTTATAATTAGGCTTTTTTCCCAATATAGGAAATATTCTGGATTATAGATAATCTCATAGATTTCTGAACTAAAGATGAAAAATACTGGATCAAAGAAGTTTTACCCTAAGTAAAATCTTAATGGAATTTGCACTTCTGACCTCCAAAATACAAATCTAAAATTTTGCCTATCCAAGTATGTTATTATTTCTTATTCCCCATAGTTTTGTCTGTACACTGAAACTGGCTGTTTGATTGCTCTTTGCAAAGGTTCTCTAAGGTCAGCAAAACCTGAGATTACAAATAAAAAATTAATTTATGAAATCAAATAACAAGTGTTACTGAGGTCAGAACAGAGTCCTCCTTTGGTGGTCAGGTCTATTCTCAGGGCAAACATCATGCAATGTAGCCTCTTTAAACATGAATTCAGGTGAGAAAGAGAGAGAGAGAGAGAGAGAGAAATTGGTGTGACAGAGATTTTAGTATTTTTACCTGGAAATTGTACTATCCATAAGGTATTCTTTAGAATAAGATGGAATAACCAAAGTTTGTAAAAATATAAAGGTGGAATAATCAGAAGCTACACCCTCATATTTTCAGTTTACCAGCATAAACATTGTACTGATTTGGGGAGGGACTGAGCTCCGCCACCTCAATAATCAGCCTTCCTGAAAAAGGAACAACTTTATTTTCACTGCTATATAGAAGTTATCTATCAAAAAAAGTAATCCAAAATTACAACCTGAATGAAGATTGGATTATGAAGAAGGAAGTCAAGGAGGAGGAGGAGGTAGATCAGGAAGAGGTGGAGAAGGAAGAGGTAGAGGAAGAGGAGGGGAACAAGGAGGAGGAAGTGAAGCAGAAAGGGGTGGAGGAGGAAGAAGTGGAGGAGGAGGAGGGGAAGGAAGAAGAGGAGGTGAAGAATGAGGAGGAGGAAGTGGAGAAGGAAGAGGAAGAGGAGGAGAGGAAAAGGATACTGCTAATGTTATGATGGTTCCTACTGCTGAAGGTCAGCCACAGCTTCATTTCTCAGGTCATGGCTCACCTCCCCTGCACTTATTCTCAGTTAATTGGATGTATTTTTTCTTATTTATATCATTATTAATGACAACTAAAATGACAAGCAAACCCTACACTTCTTGAATCAGCTTTGGGTTTCCCTCATAAGCACATTTTAAATAGCTGAAGTAACCCGTAAAAGCCTATATTTTCATTTTCTCTAATGAATGCATTGTTTAAAGATCTTCATGTCAGCACATAATTGGAACCAAAATGTAAAATTATTCTTCTGAGGATTTTTCATAACAATGAGTCACAACCAAAAAGTGTGCATGAGGGGTGGTTGGAAACAACTACCAGTCTTCTGGGACCTCTTCCACATCTCAGGCCACTGCAAAACGAGCAGGACACCAGTGTCCCTCCAGATATCCGATTGACCTTAGTCCCTGAGCTAAGCATCAGCCCTCACTGTGGCAGACATCAGCAAGCAAGCACAAATGTGGTATATGAGTCTGAGACAGAAGACTGACTGTATTTTGAATCATATGCTGCTTTTATTTGTAGAACTTTGAGTCAGCATCAGATTCTAACCAACCCTGCCTTTGAAATGCTCAAATTATGTTATTTGTCCTAATATCCCTAGTGGTTTTTTATTTATATGGTTATTGTATCATTGTAATTTAAAAATCATGATTTTTAAAGATTTAGGGAATATTTGTCATAATAAATTTGACATCAGTCATAACAGACTGCAGATCCTACTTCTGCCATACACTAGCTATGTGACTTTGGGGGAATAATCCCCTTTCTAAATTCAGGTTAGCAATCTGAAATGTAAAAACCGTTATTATGAGGTTCAATCTGTAATAAAGTGGAATTTGTTGTTCCCCCGTGTTTCTCCTCCGAATGTGCCTCTTCTGCCAGCTCTTCAAATGCTAGTGCGACCCCAGCTTCATTGTGAGCCCTTCTTTTCTCCCTGTGCTTCTTCTCTTTGTTTACTTGATATTCCCATTCCTTGTACCCTATCTAACCAACCAGGGTTTCCAAGATGACAGAGAAGCATGCAGAAAGCAGGGCATCTCTTGATTGACAGGCACTCTATCCTGGGATGCAGTGGGCTCCAGAAGCCTTGTATCTACTGATTTCTTACAGACATCTGGAACTTAACAAACTCCAAATCAAACTCATCACCTGTCCCCAACATAAGCTCTTTTCAACAGGCTGGAGTTTTTGCTTGTTTTTATCCTTTTTTTTTTCTACTTTGGGCAACAATGTACCAATTGGGCACTCTGACAAATCTGGAGTCATTCTTGTCTCCTCTCCCGCTCTCAACACACATCATCAAATTGGTCACCACATTCACTCACAACCTCTACTATATATTCCTTCTTCAATCTCACAACCACTGCCCTGTTCAAACTCCCATGTTCTTTTTCCTAGATTGCTTCATGGAATCAGAGCTAGAGCCATAAGGTTGAATATTCTTTAATTATGACATCATCTTTCCTAAGAAAAACAGTAGACCTAAGAACACTACTAGATCATGAGGTGCTTTATTAAAAGGAGTTTCTGTCCTCCACTCCTAATCAAAATTTTCTAAAATAATTTTATTTATGTTCCTTTGGCTGGAGGGTAGAGTATTCTACGTAATTTTTTTATGCTAATCTGGGAGAAGGAGAAGGAGGAATTGTACGTATTACTTTGCAAACAAATGGGCTAACTAACTCGATAGCATGCGACATTGGAGAACTGAACTATATTTTGCTTCTTCTCTAATCCAAGCAAAGCTACTAATTAATTGGACATGCCCAGTGTAAGCAAATTATGTCCCTAAGAATACATTCATAAAAACTACATTCATCAGTTTCTGAAATAAATGGATCTTAAGACAGTAAATGAAATTGTTTATTGGAAGTGCAGATCTGAATAGGTTAGCCATGAAGAAACAGACATTTTCTGTTTCTCTGTCTTCCAGATTTCTTCCAACAGAGGAAGGTAGGAAGGGTGGAGAGGGTTGGCAATCTCTGGGGTACTCTTATTTACACTGTAACTTGCAAAACAAGGAAAGAAAACAAGTCCTTCTGGGTGGCACAATTGATGGGTAATAGAGGTTATCTCCAGGCATTATGATATTCCTGTCCTTTGGATTTGCCCCTCTTATTTTTTTAGATGCATACTCCCACTTTGTGGTTTCCTACAGTTACTCCATCACACCCCTCCAAGCACATCAAAACCTTTAGCAACATGGCACTCAGGTGGTTAGCCTGATGGGCACACTAGCCCAGGTTCCTCCCCTGGGGGCACCTAGCATTGCTCAGCTAATATTCTACAGTCTCCTAGTGTGAATGACAACTGTGAGATTTCCCAGTGCCCAGGAAGGAAGAGAATATCATCAAACATTCCAACATCTCCCAATTCTCCTTCCCGTTCAGTGTCTCTACCGCTGTATGAATGGCCTCATTTTTAACAGAAGTATGACAAACACAACAATAGCATCATTTTACAGCAGCACTAAAGTACATTTTAAAATGCATTTCATTTCAAAGCCACTCTAATTTGAGCTTTTTGGAGTCTTTATTCTCCTTCTCTCTAGAAGCAGCCACTGTTTCTAAAAGCCATGGGGAGAGCTGAGGCATGCGGAGAGCATCTGCCAGGGACAAGATGCTGCCTCCCAAGTCTTTAGTGATTCACAGGTTGTAAATGCACTTGATGGTGTGGCTGAGCATTTACACCAGGAATTCGTAAATGGGCATTTGCAACTTTCAAACGGTTAGCAGTTAATATCACTCCATTTCTAATATAGTCACAAATGCCAACATCACACTTTTTGCCATATCACTTTTGATAGGTACAATTCAAAAAAAAATTTTATTGCTTCTCTGAATCTAGAATGTAAGAAGTAAATGCCATTTGGCTTACTTTTATTTTTCCTAAAATCGATCCTAAATAAATCCTTCAGTTACAAATGGATGTTTTCAGACTATTTTAAATTACTCTGAAACACTTCTCATCTAATGGGCATATTTACTTTACCGAACATGCGGTTTTATATCGATTTTGTATGTGATTTGGTCAAACTGACAGCTGAGTGAAACACCGCACTGGATCTGTTCAAGGCTGTCCTTTTGGAAATATACCTACTGTACACAGCCTAAAGTATCATCAGGATTATGATATTCTCACTGCCAGTTTCTGTTTTTAAAATATCTTGGGGCAGAAGAACAACTGACCTAATCAGGAGGTCATTGGAATAGATTTTATAGTGCAAGGCACAGCTAATGCCTGGTTGACATTCCAACCCAGAGAACTGTTTTTTCATCTGTGATAAATGGACTTGACATCCATTTTTCCACTGCTTTTGCTAAACATGTAGTTCAGGATTTATTGTTAAATACCACTGAGATCATAGGGAACTAAACTCTTTTGACTGAAAATATTGTGCCAGAGGCCAGAGTTTCTCCAAAGACTTCTGGATCATACTAGGAAGTAAAAAACAGATCATGGATTTGGTTCACTGAATATCACAACTTCTCCAATGTCACAAACCTTTTTGAATACAAAATAAATTGCCTGAGTGAGTAAAACGGTGAACCCATAGTTAGATGATGGGATTTAAAATGAGTTTTAAAAGAGGAGCAAAACAAAAGGGGATGGAAGAAGAGGATATCCCTAGTTTCACAAATGATTGACTTTCCATTTCATCTGTTTCTGTGTAACATTCCAGCATTCAGAAGCTAGAAGAGGAGTATAAAACCCAAAGCATCCTTCTCTCTTTTCACTCATTTAAATGATCTAGAATTTGCTAATATTGACAAGACATCCTCTTACCTAATTTGCCACTCTCAAGATAGAATTTAAGATCCTTATACACTTTTCTACTCCTTTCTAGGCATTAAACACTCTCCCAGAGCACAGATTGAGAGCATCAGCCACTAATATCTCCAAAGAAGAGAGGCAGTACTGCAAACAAAACTTGGTCTTTGTCGGGGTTGGAGCAGTGGCTCAGCAGTTACAGCACTTGCCTGGCATGTACGGGGACACAGGTTTAAACCCCAGCACCATGTACACAACAAAGTGTCAGAGCAAGGAAAGCTGCATGAAAAACTGAATAAAATTGATTCTCTCTCTCTCAATGTCCCTCTCTAAAAACAAAAAAACAAAAAAACTTGGTCTTTGTGATTACCTGGTATAAAGTGTTACACCTAATCTCAGAGTCCCCATGTAGAAAATTGGGATAATTACAATGCTTTTATCATATGGATGTTGAAATAATTAAAAAGGATGGCCCTCAAAAGGTTTTAGTCCCTTAGAAAAAAAATAAAATCTCAATAAATATTAGCCATTATTTTCATGAAGAAACTGAAATAATTGATCATTTTTATAAGTGAATAAAAATCTCCTATTCATGGACCACATTAAACCTAATATGATTTACCCAACTGGACTCATCATAAACAGTGAAAGCCTACATGGAGGGCATATTTTTTAAAAATCCTGGCAAATTGAGAAAAAATTACAGTCCTCACATCACAGTAAAAATGACAGTTTCAACCTTCTTGTTCATTTGCTGTGATTTTTAAGCAGAGTAGATGTCCCAGGTGAAGCTTAAATACTGGTTAATGGTGACAGAGAGGAAGAACAATGAAAGAGTACATGAAGCTGAGTTCGGGTGATCGTTTTATTATAAAAGGAAATCAACTGTTACTGAATTAAACCACCATGTGTGAATTACAGGTGTCACTACATGAATGTGTTGACTGACTGAGTCCCCACTAGGAAATGAAACATGTGAAATGTAGCATATTTTTGGAACAAAATACATATTTTCATTTACTTGTGCATTTTAATGCTTCTGTGAAAGCATAAATAACAACTTACTTAGAGCATATAAATGATTAGTTTCAAAATTAGACATGTAAGCACGATGTGAGTTCATTAATTGTTCATTATTGCTGCCTGTTGCAAAATTAGCCCTGTGACCAGGCTCTGGCTGTGGCATATATAACATGCACACTGCATTAGTCTTTCCTTTTTCTCTGTCCTGGGCTGAGGGAGTCCAGCATGGCCAACATTAGCAATTCCTAATGGAGGCTCTAATTCCTACTTAGAAGCAACAGTAAGAAATTAAATCAATTCAATCCAAAAACATACAGTGGCAATGCCATTTCACAAGGGATGCTGTTTAAACAGTTAACTCAGAGTGAACTCTTCCTGTTCTTTGATTGGGAAGCATTTCAGACCTTAATTACTGTGTTCTGTGAGTCTGTGACAGATCGTCCCTTTTTTACAGGCTTCTTGCCAGGATAAAGCAAGCTTTTTTTTCCCCCAAGAAGACTACACTTAATTAGCAAAATTAACTCTTTGTGGGTATGGTTTCCTTTTGCCACTAAATTTCAATTCTAGCTAGACCTATCTGCTTCTGTTGTCTTTGTAGAAATTGTTAGAGAACAGTTTGGAGCACATGCGCGCGCGCACACACACACACAAATCTTGCTACATGTATTGAAAGTAAAACTTTAAAGATGCTTTAGTTACAATAAACAAAATTGTAAACTAGAAAAAAAAAAAGATCTTAAAGGAATACTTCCACAGCAGCACTAGAAACAATGAGAAGGACATCCTGGGATGCTGGCTTCAATGTCAGAGTACTTCCGGCCAGCCACACGACCACATGTAAGTCATCTAACATCTCCAAGTTTCTTTTTCCTTACAGGTATGATGAGATGAGTAATACAAAACTCAGAAGGTATTGTGACCATACCAAGCATACATCAGGTACTCAATAAGTGAACCAATTTTTCCTGTCCTCACCATCTTCCATCATAAAAATAGGAGACTCTGCATTTTAATTCTTCACCTCTTTGTTGTAGTCCCTGGCAGAATGGCTGTCAATCTGATGAGCTTTCAAACTAGTAGCACCCCACCACCATCCTGCTCCTCAGAGAGTGTCCTTTTGGGTGACACTGTCTGTTCCTAGATCTAAGAAGAAGAGATGACAGACTTGACTTGAAACAGAGGAGGCTGGGATATGAAAGGTTATACTGAGTGAGACTGAATGCTAGGAGTTGCAGAGAAAAAGAATTCACTCTTCATTAGTGAAGCCCAAATAAAAATTGATCACATTAGGCTCACCATGACAAAGAATAATTCAATCAGTGTCTTCTTTTAAGATAAAATATAAAGTTTCTTTGTAAAAGTAATTTAGAAAAAGGTGAGGAAAAAAATCTTCTAACTAAAGATGGCTCTAATGTGCTTGCTCTCTCTCGCTCTCTCTCTCTCTCTCTCTCTCTCTTTGGCTTTTTCTAAGAAAATGACTTTATAGATTTTGTAAAAATGATACATGCTTATTATAAGAAAAGAAAAATTCAGGCAATAAAGAAAAGAATAATGAAAAAGTAAAATAAATCACACACAAAAACCCAACCATCCCCAAATAACCCTGCTAAATAACTGGAGATCATTGTTTCAAACATCTTTTTCCTTATATATGCAGTGATAATTTTTATTATACTTGAATTAACTGAATAAGAAGTAAAAATGAAATTGTTCAAGTTCAGATATTTCTTCAGCACAAGCAATATTACTTTTAAAATACCTCTCAAGTTAATTAAAACATTATGAAAAAAATATTTAAACTCCATGTTTTGACTTTAGATTGAATCGATTGATTCCTGCTAAAACCAGGTATGAAATAAGCACCTTAGATGCCCTTTGTTTCTGATGATTTTGTTATTTTATTTGTTGTATCATTAAGATTTATAATATTTCCATTTCATTCCTAAGACAGGTTTCAAATTTTAGTTTCATATTTAGATGAATGAAATGCCCATCACCAGTATTCTTTGTTATATTTTCTTCATTTCAGAAAAAATTGGGAGGGTACTGGGGATTGAACCCAAGGGTGCTTACCACTGGGCTACATCCCCAACTGATGAGCTACATCCCCAACTCTTTTTTTTTTTTTTGGAGACAGGGTCTCACTAAGTTGCTGAGGATGTCCCTAAATTTCAATTTTTTTTATTTGATTCATCCCTTGGTTGAGTAAATTACATCACTCAGTTAAATTTGGCTGATTAAGTTTTGTGCTCCTCATGTTCTTGCACACAAGCATGTTTCACTGTGAGGACAACCTGTTTATGTGAAAAGTATTGGAGCAATCAACCCAACAGAATGCAATAGGTATTGTTTTCTAACATTGAGCATGTAGGGAAAAGCTTAATACCACCTGATGCTTTCCCCTCTATGCATTATAAATTTTGTTTTGATGCCCATTTACTTTCTTAACCTTCACGTTCAGTAACTGCACTAGGTTATACACTGGTATTCATGACTACAAATGTTTTCCTGGTGATAGCACAAAATGAGAACAGTTGGTAGATTGCCTCAAACCTTTATGTTAGAAATTTTTCTATTTTATTTCTGTTCAATAATTTCTGGAATCATAATTAATGTTAGAATCATATGTAAATCCAAGAAAATGTGAGACAATTCACAAGAGGTTCCCAATATGCCATGCAAATGATAACCAAAGAAAGTAACACAAAAAAGCTAGTATCAGACCAGTCAGACTTGAAGGAAAGCAACATTAAGGGCAAGGAAGGACATTATAATGTTAACAGTCAATACCTAAGGAAAATAAAATAGTTACATAGACATCTGTACTTAATATGGTCTCAAAAATATAAACAGAAACTCTAACAATTAAAAGGACTAGATAAATCAATGATCATAACAGGAGACTTTCACACATTGAGACTGGAAGGTAGACCACCCAAAGGCATACAGAATAAGGGACTCAGAGGAGGAAAGGAGAGGGGACCATGTCATCCTAGAAGGCAAGGAGAACAAGCTATTGACAGTTTTAAATTCAATGTCACTTCCTTAGCTACACCTAGCAATAACGATCCACAAAATCTACCCTTATCCCAAGCACTTCCTCTCACCAACAGACGGATCAAATCCTAAGGCTGGGCCCATCCTCTCAATCATGTAAGTAAGTGATTCAACGTAGGCACTTCTGAGTGGCCTGCTACACTCAGAGCTTGAAGAGCTTGACTGGTCCATACTGGCACTCCTCAATCACACAGGCCACACCAATCACCTGTGCCAAGCCATCAGCTTCTCCTTAAAAAACCCAGGGAACAGCCAAGAGTACCCATTCTTAGGATCCCTCCCATCCTCTGGAGCCTTTTCTGTTTTAAATAAATCTTGCTCTGCTTGTCCCTAGATCTCATTCTTTAAATTTGTGAGACAAAGAATCTACCTGACATAGTCTCAAAAATCTAAACATATTCTAACAGAATTAAAACAGCCAAATGAATCTATGATCATAATAGGAGAATTTAGCATACATCATTTGATGTCTGAAGAAGCAGATATTGAAATATCATAGAGACATAGAATTGGAGCAATAGTACTAACAAACCAGACTTGTTTGACATATATAGAATGCTGCTCACAATACCTACAGGATGCACATCATTTTAATGCAAAATGAATACTTACCAAAATTGACACTATGCTTGGCTATAAAGCATGTTTCAAAGGATTGAAACAAAAGTATGCACTCTATGGGGAATTAATCTAGAAATCAATGACAAGATAACTAGAAAATCTCAAATATTTGAAAGCAAGCGATGTTCTTGTAAGTGGTCCAAGAATGAAAGAAGTCACAAAAATTTAACTAAACGAGACAGAAAAATCAAAACTTACAAGTTGCAGCAGAAGTAGAGCTTACTACATAAGTTTAGGCTCAAAAAGTATATATATATACACACACACATACATACATATATGTGTGTGTTTATCAGATAACAAAGACTAGAATACTAAATGACTTAAATTCTCTCTTCAAAAAATGACCATAAATTAGATATTAGATGCAAACAAATTAGAAGGAAGGAAACAATAAAGAGTATAAACTAATGAAACAAATTCCACATATATTAGAGAAAATCAAAGAAAGCAAAAGTTTATTCTCTAAAAAAATTAAAATTCATAAACTTCCAACATGAACATGATTCTTCAAAATAAAAAAGAGAGAGAATGAAAGAGAGAAAAAACTACCAAATTCAAGAGTTTAAAAATCAATTAGTGCATATCTCACAATTTTCTGTTTGATTTTTGCCATGCTAGGGAGAAAACTTAGGTCCTTGTAAATGCTAGGCAAGTCCTCACCAAATGAGCTACATCCCCAGCCCATCTTGCACATATTTTTATTTTATTTTTTTATATATTTTATTAGCATATTATACTTTTACATAATGATGGGATTAATTGTCACATATTCCTAGATGCACACAAATCAGCAATACGATTTGTTCAACTCCTCCCCCAACATCCCTCTACCTCCCTCCTCCCATCCCCTGATCCCTTGCACATATTTTTAAAGGAAGATATTATGAACAACCACATGAAAATTAATTTGAAAATTTAAAATTATTTTTTCTTGAAAAACACAGCTATCAAAGCTTGCATAAGAAGACTGGAAATTTTAAATAATCCTATCTGTTAAACAAATTTAATCCTGCAACTAAAAAGTCTTACCAGAAAGAAACCTCCAGACCCATGTGATTTTATTGGTAAATTCAATCAATGTTTAAGAAAAAACAGAACACTAATCTTACATTTATTGTATTAGAGAATGGAAGGACAGACCACATCCCAAAGTATTTTTAATGTAGCCATCAAAACCTTGTTATCAAAGGTCAACAAGGATGTTACAATATTATATGAATCTCTCTGAAAAGCATGGATGCAGACAAAGAAAAAACCCACAGAATATCACAAAGATACAAAGCAACCTTGAGAAAGGAGAATAAAATACATTGCTTCCTGATTTCAAATTATACTACAATGCTTATATAATTAAAACAGGGTGACGATGCCATTCAAGTAAACACATACACCAATGGAATAGAGTCATGATTACAGAAATAAACCTATGGTTAACTAGTATTTGACAAGAGCACCAAGACTGCACGCTAAGGAAAAGATAGTCTATCTCTTCAAAACGGGTTTTGAGAAAACAGAAAATTCAATGCTAAACAGTGAAACTAGACCTCATCTTACAACATGCACAAAAATTAACACAAAATTGTTTAAAGATTTAAACACTACACTTGAAACTATAGAATTCCCAAAAGGAATGAGCTCCTGTGTATCAGACTTGTTAAGTTTTTGGATTTAATAGCAAAAGCCATGGAAAAATAGCAAAAAATAAACAACTGGGACCATATCAAGCTAAAAAGCTTTTACATAGCCAAGGAAAAAATCAATAGAGTGAAGAGACATCTATGGAATGGGAGAGAACATTGACAAAACATCTATCTTTAACAGAATTTACAATCAAAATGTGTTGGAAACTCATACAACTCAATAGAAAGAAAACAACCCAATTCAAAAGTAGACAAAGAACATGAATAGTCATCTTTGCAAAAGAATATTTAAAAAATGGTCAACAGGTACATGAAAAGGTAATTAACATCACTAATCAAGGACATGCACATCAAACCAGAAGGAGACATTGCCTCATGCAGTTAGGATGGCTATTTTAAGAAAACATGGTGCTGGGTAAGAACCTCAGCTACAGAGTGCTTGCTTTGCACGCCTGATGCCCTAGGTTGAATCCCCAGCAGTGGGAAAAAAGAGAGGGAGAAAGAGCAAATGCTGGCAAGGAAGTTGAGAAAAAAGAACCCTTCTGCACTACTGATAGCAATGCAAATCGGTAAAACCATTATGCAGAACAGTATGGAGGTTCCTTAAAATAGATAAACAACTGTAACGAGCCTGTGTGGTGGTGCAACACATATAATCCCAACAACTCAGGAGACCAAGGCTGGAGGATCACAAGTTCAAAGCCAGCCTCAACTATTTAGCAAGGCTCTAAGCAACTGACTCAAAAAAAAAAAAAAAAAAAGATGAAAAGGGGTTGGGGATATGGCTCAGTAGTTAAGTGACCCTCGGTTCAATCCTTGGTTATGAAAAAAAAAAAACTGCAACAATCCAGCAACTCCACATTTGGGTATGTAGACAAAGTATAGACAAAGAAAATACAATTGGTATCTTGAAGACATATCTGCACTCCCATGTTCATTACAGCACTGTGCACAACAGCAAGACATGGAAACAACCTGAGTATCTTCTGACAAATTTTAAAAATATGGTAAGACACACGCACACAAACACAGAAACACACACACACACACGTGATCCATCTATAAAGAAGAACGATAACCTGCCATTTGCAAAAACACAGATAAAACTTGAAGGCATTATGTTGAGTGAAATAAGCAGAGAAAGACAAATATATATGATCTCACTCATATGTGGAATCTAAAAAAAGTTAAACTCATGAAAACAGACAGAAGGTTGGTTGTGAGGAATATGGGTGGGGAAGAGGGAAATATTACAAGTTTTCAGTTATAAGATGAATAAGTTCTGGATCACTAATGTATTGCATGGCAACTATAATTAATAATATTGCATACCTGAAAATTTCTGAGTACATCTTAAATGTTCTTGCCACAAAACTTAAATAAATGGTGATGGATGTTTTAACTAACTTGATCACAGTAATCATTTCACAATATGTACATATATCTAAGCATCATGCTATATGCTCTAAATATATATAATTTTGTCAATTATACTTCAACTAAGCTAGGATCCAAAAAGAACATAGATGCAAAATATCAAACAAGCCCAACAAAGTATTCATATATCAAGAATCTCTGCAAATCAAAAGCACAGACCCAAGAGAATTATGTGTGAACGACTTGAAGGCACATTTTAGTTTCCTATTGTTACTTAAACAAATTACCACTGTCTCAGTGAATGAAAACAATACAGCTTTATTATCTTTCACTTCTGAAGTCCAGAAGTCAGAACTGGGTCTCACCTCACTAACGTCAAGGTTTAGCAGGACTGTTTTCCTTGTTATTTCTAGCTTCTCAGAGGGACCCACTTTCCTGGACTCACAGCCAGGTTTTCCATCTTCAAAGCCAGTAACAGTGTGCTGAGTCCTCACACTGCCATCTCTCATTCTCTCTCCTGATCACCTTTTCTACTCTTAAAAACTTTTGTGATTAGCTAGACTCATCTAGACAATCTATGACAATCTTTCCATTTTAAAGTCAGCTGATAAGTAACCATATTTCCATTTGTGATCTTAATTCCTCTTTGTCATACAACCTGAAATATGCACACGTCCAGGAATTAGGATATAGAACATCTTTAAGGAGAGATTTTTCTAGCTACTAAAAACCATACAACAAAAGAAGGCATACAATTAGCCACTACAAATGTAACAAAGTATTCAACCTCATTCATGAAGGAAATATAAATTAGAATGAAAACGGTCAACTACTGTACACCAGAATGGCTAAGGATACAGTACAATAGAAACTCTCATATATTGCTAGTATTTTTTAAGTGTGCAACCATTTTGAAAAACTAGCAGTGCCTACCAGAGCATAAAATAACAACACCCTTTTACCATCAATTTCACCCCTAGGTGCACACCCAAGAGAGAGGCATATATATATATACAAAATGACATATGCACAGATATTCAAAGCAGCAGTACTTTTAACAGCCACAAACTGGGAACAACCCAAATGTCTACATAAAGTAATATAAATAAGAAATAAATTGTGGCATATTCCTGTAGTGAAATCTAGCAATAAAGATGAACACACTTCTTCTATATAAGACCAACATGGATGAATCTCATAAATGTAATGTTTAATGAATGAAACTAGACACAAGATGGTACATTTTATAGAATTCTATTTCCAATTATAAAGTGTTCAAAAGTAGAGAAGCCTAATCTGTTATAATAAAGTCAGAATAGCAGTCACCTCTGGGTATGGTATACTTGAAAGAGGGAATGAATGGGGCTTTGGAGGTACTGAAAATGTCCTATTTTGTTAAAATTCATTTATAATTTTTATAATGCTTTTTGTATATTTCAGCAAATTTTTCAATACATCTATTTAAATAGTATAAGTTCTTTATGTCAAAACCTTGGGGGCTTCTTTAGTTCTGAAGGATGTAATGAAAACAAATTCCTGATTAAGTGGGCCATTCTGCCAAGACATCTCACAGTGGACAGTCACTTCCTGTCAGAAAAGCCAAATATCAAAAGGCAAAAGGTTAAAAAGAATTAAAACTTAGCCATTCTGGAATCAAATGAAAATGTTACAGACCCCAGAGATTATTCTTATATTTGTACTTTTTCAGTGACCTAAAGGTAGCCATTTGAAATTAGTTAAATAACATTATATTCAACCTTTTGAAATGAAGAGTTTTGCCTTTTTATGAGAAATTGGCATTTTCATCATCAAAGAGGAACACAACCTCCTTGACACAGTGATTCTCCACTGAAACTATTTCAATTTTTTTAAAATAATGTGCTTACCCACATCCCAGACATGATCTGCAGACAGAAAAAGAATGGCATCAGGATAATCCCATGGAGGAAAAAGAGGGTGGAGATCTCTAAGTGTAAAACCAAGAGCCAAAACCTTTACAGCAAGACTCCCCACAGTAGCATGACTAACCCCTGTTTCCTGCTTTAGTTTTGGTCTGCTACTACAACAGCACAAATGAGTATAGATAAGAGCAACAGTAAATATTTTTTTCTTATTACACCTTATGTTTATAAAGAACTTTTCATATTGATGGGTTTTCTTGGGAAATGGGGTCTTTTCAACCAGACCCATCCTGGTTCACCTCCTAGTCAGGATCCTTACAAGTTATCGAACTTTGGTTGAGTTTTTTAACTGTACCTCAGTTACCTCGTGTGTACATTGATGGAAGGGAATAGGAAGGACATAAAGGTGACCAGAGGGAGATAGTATGGGGGAATCTAACCTGAGGGGAAACTCTGACTTCCTTAAGAAGTGAAATTAACTTCCAATTAACTTAAGCAAAGTGAAACATGGAACCATGGGGAAACCAAAGGGGGAAACCATGGTCTGACACCAATATTGGCTTGTTCTGTCATTACACTTTTGTTCTTAATTGTATGATGATGAACCCCTCCTGTTGTAAGACCATGTTTATTGAATTAAAAAAAAGAAGAAAAAAAAAAAGAACTACCCCAAACAAGCTGTAAGAAGGCTGACTTAGTATTCATGTACATCCACGTCAATCAGTCCATGGTGCCTGTGTAATGGGATATGAAGTTTAAGTCCATGGCACTTGATGAGTAAAAGCTCTCGGTATGATGTCTCATTTGATTTGTACAATAACCAATGAGAGCAGGGGCTATATTTGTTCACTCACCAAATATCTACCCCATAACAGGCATTTAGTAAATACCTGCTTAATGACTGAGTGAATGAATTCACAGATGAACAAATACAAAAGGAAGTAAAGCATGAATCCATTGTCCCAGTTGTCTGAGATCAGCAAGGCTCAGATTTATCCATGGTCCCACTGCAACTAATTAGAAAAGTTGGGTTGCAAACCCAGTTTTTCTTACTCCAGGCCTCCATTCTGGTAGTGCGCGTGACAATACTTACTTGCCTTGCTCTGAAAGTTGGCACTTTATCTTCATTTTGTATATGTGATTTGTCCTAAGTTAGAAAGTGTCTGCACTCAGCTTGGGAAGAAATTCAGTAAACAAGTTCTATGCTTCTGCTGATAGTATGTGATATTTCAAATATTCCTAAACCATGATAAAATGTAGAGGCACTGAATTTATATAGTATGTGTGTTTAATACAAAATAAAAATATCACCACTGAAAGTATTAAGCAAATAAATTCTTCTTGGATTTTTCATTATTTTTTTTCTTGAAGCTATAGCCTTAGAAAATTAAACATGGCCAGATAAATGTCTTTCTCAAAGAAATTATGGTAATTCCAAAGAAGCATGTTGGGTCATTTAACTGAGGTTTAGAGAGTCTCTTCCACTAGCTAACATCTGGACTGTCCATGCACCTTGCCTTTACTGATGGAAATGTGTTCGTTGTGGCCTGTACGCTGGGAAACCTATATGCATGCCCATAGAATCATAAAATTGCATTTTAAAATGTCAATATGTCACCCAGTACAGTATATGCAGAGTGGAAATGATCTAAAAGCATTGGGAAGCAAATGAGCTTTTGAATGGGAAGAGCTTTAAATAGCATGAATACTGCCAGTAGCAGAAAATGCTGAAAATAAACCCAGCAAGATTAAGGACGAGAAAAACAGGACTGAGATTCAGGTGGTCAATGCCATTCCCAGGAGCTGTAGTAGGAAGGCCCTACCCCTCAGAACTCACTCAGAGAGGTTGTGCTGTGCTGCATTTCACCTGGCTGTCTACTGGCAGGGGATTATCTGACCACTTAGTACATTTTTATCTATATACCAGCCAGTTTGAATTTATTTCATATTCTGAAAAGCACCATGATCTCCTTGCCTGTATGAATTTGAATATGCTTTTCTCTTGCCCAGAATATTCTCTCCAATTACCCTTATCCTGAAAAACACTTACACATCTTTTAGGGCTCACTGTGGTTGGCTTTTCTTTCTAATCTTCCCTCCCTTCCTTCCTATCCCACCTGGATTAGGCGATCCATCAAAATACATCCCCAGATGCTGACATCCTCTACTGAGGGCTTCTCTTGTTTTTCCAGGGTTCTGGTCACTACTTAGTATCTTCCTCTAGATGGTAAACTCCTGAAGGACACAGGCCACATCTATCCGGTTTGTCATTGTATGCTAACACAGAGTGGATAGTTCATAAATATTTGTTGACTACGTGAATAAAGCAAACAGTTCAATCATCTATAAAAATATAAGCAACAAAGCAGGCAGAATTGTGCAGGCACCGCCTTCCCAGCCCTTTCCTCTGGGGAATCTGAACCTCTTAGGAAAATCTCCATGTTCTGATTTCACCTGGATCCTCTTTTCCTTGCATTGTTTTTCCAAATGATCCACACATCCTTTTCTGCATTCTGTGCCACCAAAAACTGGAAGAGCTGTTTTCTGTCCTCGGAAACCTCTGAGCCCCTCTGAAGCAATTGCTCAAAAGTTTGCACTTGAAGTCTCTCATCTTCAGTAAGTGCATCTCTGCCTCACCCTCTTCCAACTTGCTCCAACTGTTCAGATCCACACCAGTGCTGAAACCCAAGATTTCCTCTCCCATCCCTCTCCTGAAGGCCTGTTGCTTTCACACCTGCAAATGGGGTTTGTTTATTTCCCCTACTCCATCCCTCTCTGCTGGGTCTATCTGGTCTGTCTTTCAGAAATGGGTGTGCTTGCCAGTCAGTGTATTCTTCAGGCCCCATATTATCGGGATGAAGAGAGTTTTATCTAATTTGTGCAGAATATTTGGTGCCTCACGCTTTTATGCTTCATACCCTCTCTACAGACACCTAGGCTTAAATTATTTAACAACTTCATGCCCATTATCAACGGGTTGCATCACACCTTTACAAAATAGAGAGTGAAGAGAGAGTAATTCAGTGCAATCAGCCACCATTCTGAAGATGCTATCCAAGGTGCACAGGGATAATAGGCCAACTGTCTTCTTTCTAGTACCAAAAAGGTCACGTATCATTATGCAACAAACTTCTATGCTGATTCCCACTGTCCCAGTCATTTGCCTATATATTCTCAGATAAATTCAATGCCTTTCTCATACTCTTTCTGGAATCACATTTTCCATATTCCTTTGAATAGAGTCTCTATCAGGGACTAAGTCTTCCCTGTGGATCCAAAGAAGCTGAACCCTAGTGGAAAGGCCCTTCATGCCGTGGTTTCATCTCCCACCATGTAGCCTTGTTTCTGGATTCTGGTAACAACAACTTCTGTTGTCTCAGCCCTGGGAACAGTAGACACTTTCTGTTCTTACTACTATCTGAGAAACCACACCATCTTGTGTGATTTTTAACCCCTTCTATCATCTATGGAAGCAATTTTCAATATTAAATTTTCTCTGTTGAAACATGTAGAGGGATTTTTTTTTAAGACTGGACTCTAACTGATACATCCAGAAAGATCTAAAAATGTTCAACCAATAAGTCTTATAGAATAAATAATATCATAAATATCTGAGATCCATGAATAACCTAGCTATATATTAAATTTATCTTTTTCTTACCCAACCCTGGCATCTACTTGGAATTCCATTCTCTGTATAAACTGTGAAAACTTAAAGAAAAGTCATTCCAGTTCATGCTTTTACAAAAAGACATTTCAACTGGAATTGAAATGGTAGTATGGAAGTTCCATTGTTAATGGAAAGGACCATTTGAGGGTAAATTGGAGAGCCCAAACTTAAAACTCCATTGCATCTTATATCAAAGAAATTAAGAAATTAGTTCAAGTATAAAGAGATCACACATTGACCAAATAGTTTTGATATAATTTCAGATATTGAGAACTCAGAACTCAGACAAATAGCAAACAAACAAACAATTCTCTAACTGTTTTTTAGAAACCTAAGAATCCAAATGGGTCTGTTTTTGTTTTGTTTTGTTTTGTTTTTTTGTTTTTTGTTTTTGTTTTTTTGAGAGGAAGAGAGAGGGACAGTGAAAGAGAGAGAGAGAATCAAGAATCAATTTTATTTAGTTTTTCATATGGCTTTCTTTACTCTGACACTTTACTGCACCTGTGGTGCTGGGGTTCAAACCCATGTCCTTATGCATGTCAGGCAAGTGCTATAATCACAGAGCCACTACTCCAGCCCCCCCAGATGTGTCTTAAAGAAACAATTTTATGCTCCAATTTTAATATATTTTGTATTTTTAAAAGCTTTACATCAGGTAACGTGAGGTCTTATGTTCCTTACCAATCTTTAAAGATTCATCTTTTACAAGAAAGTTAGTATTAAAACCAGAAGGAAAACTGCGGCAGTGTTTAGCAAATAGCCCCCCAGTGTACAGCTCAGAAGACACAGTACACTAAAATTGGCAAAATTATATTCTTCTAACTAACTTTGTTCAAATGTTAACTTTTCTTCCATACCATATGTGAGCACCCAAAGGTCATCAAAGATAGATTCATCTGGAACCTCTTACGAGAAGGAAATTATCGGAAGTCCCTCTAACACTGTCATGAGAGATGAAGGGAGAGTTCTCAGTGCATGGAAATGTTAGAGGCTATTTCTTCCTCACTCTCCAGGTTTTTCCATCTCATCATTAGCAGAATTATCACACACTTCTCAAGGTGCTTAGTGGTCTCTTAGCTAAGCAACCACATACTCTGAAGACCCTTCTCCAGCCCTCTGACAGCAGAGGAAATTCTGGGGCTAGAACTGCAGAAATCAGGGGACTATGGGAAGAAAGACATCCAGGATCATTACTTGTCTGCTCCATAATTCTTTCTAAGACAGGCTGGACCAGTGGGTTACTAAGTTTTGTTCTGAAGGGGACCACTTCCTTGGTCCTTGCACTCTGGGAACAAGTTCTTATCTGCACTTGCCGGCTTTGTCTGCTCATTTCATATAGCCACCGTGAACACTATTAGAATGTGTTATTTTTTTTAAATATAAAACTTTTATATAGATATTTCAATTGTTAGTTACAAAATAATTTTTTTTAGTTTTTTTTTTATTTTTTTTATTTTTGAGCAACCTTACAAGATTTTAACAAAACAATATAAAATGTGTATAAGATGTGTATATATTCTGGACGTTGCAACTGTCCCCAGGAGTTATTTTAATTTCAGTATTTTATTAAAGGTTTAGGCAAAAATTTCCCAACCACTAATATGACCTATTAAATCATGAGATTCTCTGCATTCTATAGAAATTCCCTCTACTGTATCCCAGAAAGCTAATGATCTAGCGTGGTTTTCAATGCCTCCAATAGTGTGGAGCCCACCCACTCCAAAGTTGGCCAGTTTCTTTGCTAGGTGGTACTAATATCTGAAAGTACTTTTGTAGGCTGAACTAATTTTTCTTACTTTTAATAATTATCATTTATATAACCATCATGATGTGCCAGATAGTTTCACTTTATATAACACTTCTAATGAAACCTCACAAAAGCCTACAAAATAGGCACTATGTCACTTCTTATTTACGAAAAATAAATGTCATGAAGTTTAATTTGCCCACCTGAGATCATAGCAATGTTAACATTTATACCACTCTCTGTTTCCCTAATATGCCACATTGCTTGCAACTTCCAGAGAAATCATATTCTTGGAAATCCCAACAATTACTATTGATAAAGTATCATCTTTTAAAGAATCATACCTTTAAGATACTAACACACACCTTCTTTTCAAACATTGCTCTTAGGCAATAGGATGTTGAATTATCTTTTCCTCTGAGTAAATCTGGGTGGTTTAGAAGAAATAGACAAGTGTTTGGGTGCTAAGATCTATATGAAAAGGCCTATGAATATGATAGGGCCACATGCGTCCTCGTCACCTATGCATGCATGCACGTGCGTGTGCACACACACACACACCTAAACACCCACACACAAGAATTTTGAAGATTTGATTTTTAATCCCCACGTAAATAACTCTTTTCCCCCACCCACTTTCCATGAGCTAAAGGTAATAATAGGTTGAAGAAAATGGAAAGGAAGACAAGTGAGCAGAAAAGCATTGCAACTATGAGGCTCTTACGTACCAACACCCACTGCCAGGTGCCTACATGGTCCCCGCAATGCCAAAAGACCACCCTATTCCCCAAAAGGCTGGAAACAGATTCTTACCCATAAGCACATTATTACCAACTGGGAAATTTCTAACAAATTTACTAAGAGTGAGCACACTACAATTAATCCTTTCCATCACAGTTAACCAGAGTGTCCCCCAGCTAAATGGTCAGCACAGATTTCAGGTTTGAAACTTGGCTCCACCACAGAGCTGTCCTGTCCTGCTACAGGAGGGAGCTGCCAACTCTACTGTTAGTCAAGTTGTGGTTTCTAAACCAGGTTCTTCTTAAAAACTAATTCCAGGGGCTGGCGCAGGGGCTCCGTGGTTGCGGCGCTTGCCTAGCATGCGCAAGTACACGGGTTCAAACCCCAGCAACCCACATACACAACTAAGTGTCAGAGCAATGAAAGCCATGTGAAAGACTCAATAAAAATTGATTATCTCCGTCTTTCTCTCTCTCACTGTCCTTCTCTCTTAAAAAAAAAAAAACAATTCCAAGTGTGATTTGTGAATATGAATGGACCATTATGGAGGATAGTATGGAAGTTTCTAAAATCCTAAATAGAGAGCTACAATATGCCCAAGCCACTCCTGGTTATATATCCAAAGAAAATGAAGTCTGCATACAGAGGATTCATGTGTGCCCACATTTACTGTAGCACCATTCGCAGTAACCAAAATACGGAATCAGTCTGGGTGCCCATGAACAGATGAATGAATTAAGAAAGTACGATGCGTGTACACAATGAAGTATTACTCAGTCATAAAGAAAAATGAAACTGTCACTTGTAACAAAATGGATGGAACTGGAGGACATTATGATAAGTAAAATACTTATCATACTCGAAATGTCAAAAATAACAAATGGAAGCTAAAAAAAGAGAAAACTTCAACCTAAAATAGAAAATAGAATAGTGATTCCTAGGGACTTGGAAGGGTGCCAGAGGCAAGACTGGAAGAAGCGTGGTCAGATATAATCACTGTTTGAGTGTATGGAAATACCACACTGAATCCCATTAATTTGAACAATTTGTATACTTTCATTGAAAATAAATAAATAAAAAGAACCCCAGACAGGTGATTTCTAAACTCTATAACTGGAATTTTACATATAATTATTATTAGTAGCAAAATCATAGAATATATCAGAGTCATTCTCAATCTTCCAACTCATATAACTTTCAGAAATTTGGTATTCACCTGAAACCTACATTAAGGTCAAAACCCTAACATCTTGGGTGCCAAGGTTAGGGTCACCAACTGTCTCTGTTTGCTAGACAATAAGGGATTTCTCAGGTTGTGGAACCTTCAGTCTAAAGTCAGGACAAGTCTTTGGCCAAGCATGACAATCGGTCAACCTATCCAGGGTACCCCATGATTTAGCAGCACACTGTAGCCCCTCTGTGTGTGCTGATCCACACTTCCCTCTGGGTGGGTTTATGAAAGAAGACCAGGGAACCCACTCAGGAACACTCAGAAATAAACCAACTTATCAAATAAGGGGAAATGAAGCGACAGTAATACGGGTGTCAGGGGACACCTCATAAGGAACATTTATTACCAGTGCACGCCCACACGGGAAGAGAGAGCCCTGCCATGGGAACTGACAGATGCGATGACAGTCCCTTAGCTTCAATATATGACTGCAGTACGTTTTTACAAAGCTGCAACCTTCTCTTCTAAAAGGAAAATACAATAATAAACTATAAAAAGTTGAGCATATATATCATTCTAAGGTACAGTTTTGAAATACACCTAGCCTGAATCCAGAGAACACTGCAAAGGCAAATTAAATAAATGTCAAAAAAGAATCCATACATATTCATTCCTTCAGCAAAATGTATATTGAGAGCCTACTACATACAAGACTCTGGGGGCTCCAGGGACTCGTGGAGATGTGAAGGACTCAGTTCTTGTCTGTTAGGCATCTGATTTCCGTCCTCTACTGTGTTCATAATATCTGCTTCCCAGTTTGGGGCTGTTCTAACCTATGTAGACTAGTTCTCCCGGGCTTGAGCCATGCACAGAAAACACTCAGTAATTCAATCGCCTCATTTACCATTGCTCCCTTAAGAAGGAACCACAGCCAACGAATTTTCAATGCATTCAGCTTACACATTCTTCCTTGGGAACTTATTTCTGTCCACTGATGTAGCTTCAGCACCAGGTAACACAGACATATCACAGACAAATGAAGGTGGAAATCCCAACAGGAGGAACATTATCATTTTAGCCATTACCTAGCACTTCTTGTACTGAATCAGTACTGAAGCCATTTCCCCCCTCCTAATTCATTAGCATTACTTGAGCTCTGAAGTCTCTGTGGCTTTATTCTGCTCCTGGACTACAAGCACCCTCTCAGAATTCAGGTGGGGAAAGGCAAGTGGTCCCTGCCCCGCTGATCAAAAGAGCTAGCTCCTATCTGTTCTCTGACATCACCTTCCCTTCAACCAAGCTCAGACACCACTCCATTGTTTCAGCTGATGATGCCTGACAGGAGCGATGACTGATTCAAGTGACAGAGGGGTTTCAATAGAGACAGAAGCCTGTTTAAGCTCGGGCCTGTCTGCTCCAGTAAATCTCTGGTTTTATCAGCTAGGTGCAATCGGCTCATTTCGACTAGATCGGTGGCAGTCCATCTCTTTAGAGCCCCTTGTCAGGGAAGCCTTCAGGTGCCTCAGCATGCCAGGTTTGATATGAGTCAAACCCAGTGTGAACAAGGATTAACCTGTAAGATTGTGTGAGACTCCCTTTAACTATATTCCAAGCGGAGACAGGAGAAACTATAAACTCGATTAAATAAGGTAAACTTTCCTGGGTTCCTCTGCAGCAGGCCTCTCATTTGCATTCCTCTGGCAGTTTGAATAAACATAACCATTGACCTGGGCAGCTCTAAGCTGAGAGAGCCTGGAGCCGGCCCGCGTGGCACAAGGAGGAATAATTTTCATGTTGTGGTGGCAAAACCGGACAGCCTGTCAGGAACATGAAAATGGGTTTTGAAATCTGCATGTCTGTGTGAAGGTATAAAATATTCATACCTCAGATTAAAATATTTTATTGAATTAATATTGATTTACTATTAATTTTTAAATAGATTCATATTTCATGAGGCACTCACAATGAACCCACCAATTGGGCCTCAGTGAGTGAAAGCAATTACACAAATCGTTAAGGAAGCAACCAAGAAAGCAACTCTTAACGCCCGAGGAGAGACAAAAAGAACGTGAGGATATGGCCTTATGATAAAATAAACATAGCGCCCATATAGTGACTGCAAAACAAATACACCGCCCTGCTCACTAGTACTAGTACGCAGCTTAAAATGTGTGTGCCAGTGGATCATCCCTGGGCCAATTTTTTTTTTTTTTTCAGAATGATATCTATGTTTGGCCTCATGTTTGAAAACTTCACTGTGGTGATTTTTTTTTTCAAAATTGCAATTAATTCTTTCCTTCCAAGAGGAAAATGTAATAATAATAGCTAGCGCAAAGTGAAGCTTCGTTAAGAGTTTCTCCCTCCAGGATTGGGCCAAGCCTTTCAGAAAAGTGCTGACAGCTGAAAACAAAAGACATTGATTGCTGTGCTCAATTAGCATCCTCAGACACAAAGCAATGGCGGGAAGACAGGCAAGTGCTTCCCCACGAGTTCTATTTCAATCTGAGACCAGAGGATTAACCCCTGCCCAGCTCTCCTGTTATTCTTTCCATAATCATACCTGTATTTCTGTCTGAAAACTCACATGGCCATCATTTCCTTGACTTCCCTTTTGGTAGGAATGTTTTCTGATTTATACAAGGCATTTTTACAGCCTAGGGAACAGACCACTTCATCTTTATTCATCCTCCTTTTCTTTTTATATCTCATTCATGTTTTCCTTTTCTTATTCAACCATTCTAAATTGGGCCACCCTTGCATAGTTGATTACAGTCAGTCCCTTTTTTTGCACAATACACCAGTCTGTACAGTCACAGGACAAAATAAGGATTATTCTTCATTTTGTGATGAAGGGTTTTACTGTGAGAAAGGAGATTTTAAAAGGCATGGGAAATCTGCAGGAGATGTGAGACTGGGTTAGAATAGCCACATGGGGCTAAGATGGTGCCCAGGGTCTCCTAATTAGATAAAGCCATTGTTTAGATTCAGACAATACCTGTTTACAGTTCAATAAACAACCTGTCACAGTTGCTTGCTCAAAGCAGACCTAGATGTCAATGCAAACAGTTAGTACAGAGGTAGTGAAATAAATTGGTCTCCTGAGTAAATAAATTGAGCAGCAATGTGAAACGGCCTCATCAGTACCGAGGAAGATAATCATTTATAAAGGTTTAAGATGGCATTTCATAAGTATTGACATTTAGAGAAATGTCTGTCCCCACCTAAATGACTACCCTTTTCCTATTTCCACCAGCCACTAAAAAAGAAAAATAATAATAAAATAGAAAGAGAGGATAAAGTAGTTCTGGAGTCATCCCATCAAAGTTTTGCAGTACTTTGTATGAAAAGTTTAATAAACATTCAAAATACGCCTGGTCTTGAACATAAATTCTGGGTAAGGATGGCACCTGCCTTCAAGGATTTTCCATTCTGGCATAGAATGGGACCAGAAGAAAAAATAAGACAAGGGGAAAGGTCGTTTGCCCAGATGCCAGGTTCTATTGTTCCTTGCTGATTAGCGAAGGGGACACCAGCAAGAGAAAGAATGGAGGGGAGGTGTGTACTTGGAAACCGTTGTCAGGGAGATGCAAGGGCAGCAGGAAGAAGAAATGAGGAGAGGCCGCTCAGTGACTTCTTTTATGGGATAATGACTGCACATATTGGTTGGCGGTCCCTTTCCCAAAGATCTTTGCAAGAAAATGTGAACCCTGAGAGATGTAACTGAACAACTGAATGCAAGGATTTGCAATAAACTGTTCCACATACAAATAGAGAAATCAGAGTCATTGCCAGAGATCACCACAGCCATGGGAACACCAGGAAGCAGAGTGGCCAATCTCAAATCGCGAGAGGCACTAACAGCCCAAGGCATTAGTATTTCCTCCCTGCCATCTTTAAACCTTCACTGTCCTGTGCATTGTACGCCAGCGTCTTTGAGAACCAGGAGGGACTCACCCAAAGGCAGACATGCAACAGAGTCCTCATTCCTTCAGAAAGTGGGGCTGGGAGCTGAAGTTGTAGATGCCTACCAGAAGGCTTTCCCCTACAACATTCTTTCCCCCTTCCTTTTTTTTTAACCCCATCTTTACATCCCACCCTCACAGAGCTTAAGTGACAGAGTTCCTGTCTTAAAAATGATACAGGGCATGTCCCCATGAGACTCATTAAACCATCACATCACTTAATTCCTAAGAACTCACTTTATTTGCTTATTATTAAAATTTTACTGAATTCTGCCACTATGAATAACATTTATTTCCTTGAACATGGGATTTTTAAAACTTGGAGTTTAGAGCTGCAGAAGCCGATTTTGTGAACCAAGAAAATAAAACTGAAGTGTAGTCAATACTGTTATAAGCCCCAATGATCCTTTCCAAAATGAATATTTAACGTCTGCCCTTGTAACTCAAACCCCCTCTATCCCTGGCCCTTTGCAACCACCCCTGTATACTTAAATGGAGTGCACAAGGACTGCAAGATTTCTTCCACTGGCATTTATGTTGTGGTCACAGGCCTGAGAGCACATAATGCCAGGATTACTGCTGACCTGCCCTCGGTGGAAATCTGAGCTCAGTGGTGTCTTTATAAAATGTTAGCTTTCAAGGCTACTCCAGACAAAATTGGCAGTGGATGTAGTTTTTCACCTCTATTCCCAGCTTCCATGTTCTGAGACAAAATCTCATTTACTCCATGCTTCTCAGAAGGGCTCTGAGCTCTCAGTCTCCACCCCTTTTAGAGCCCTTTCTTGGGAAGGCTCCACAGTGCAGTCAGAAAAGGGAAGGGACTGGCAGGAGAAGAGCCGGGTGTTAGTCCTCCCTCTTACAAGCTGCATAACCTCACCCAGGACACATCCCTTCTCTGTTAGAGAACACGCATTACAGTTACAATATAAAATAGGTTGAAACTCAAGTGCCAATCAGTTGTTATTTCTGTAAGTGCCTATTTCTTTACTTGAAAATTAACTGAACATCTTCTATATTTGATGCTGGATGCAGTGATAAATGAGATGCGTTCTCTGACCTTAGAGATACAATCTGATAGAGATTGTCTTGGAAAGAATAACATCAGCAGTGCTAGATTAGATAGAGAAGTATTAATCAAGTGTTGTGGGGCCACAGATATGGAAGCAATTATCTTGGAGGGAAATCATGGAATTTGTGTTGTTATGACTAAAATATACATTATGGGCAAAATATTAAGCCCTACCTCTTAGTGGTCAAAATTCGAAACTCAAGGAATGAAGTTTTGATGCTTCAATCCTAAGTCTCCACCATTCAAGAGGGGAAGGACAAGGAAAATCAGGATCTCACCACCCCCCAACAGGCTCTCAAGTCTTATGGTGATGGTCACCTCAACCAAAGCAGTCCCCCATGCTTTTATCCATGGTATTTACTGGTTAGAAGCACCTTAAATCATTTTACCTTGTATCCCTTTTCTGAACCACTCATCAACAAACACCTTCGCAATAAGCTTGCCAGGGCTATGAGGTGAGCCATCCACCATTTGTGCTGGTGAGCACAGCTTTCAGAGTGACCAGCAGACCATGCCATCAACCTTGACACCAAATTCACTCCCAAGACTGCAGACCTGTGCTCCTGTGTTCCCTTGCCTCTGCGAAAGACATTCAAGCTAAAAAGCAAAATTCATTCCTTACTCCTCCCTTTACCCTACCTCCCTCTGTCTCCCAGGCCCATTGACTAAATCTTTTGGACTCTAGGTCCTTGCCATTTCTCAGACCTCCTCCCTCCTCACCTTCCTCCTTTGATTGCCAGAGTTCAACCTGCATCACCTTTTTCTAAATGTGCAAGTAGCCACCTCACTGTCTCCAGGCTCTAATCTCACTTTCTCTAATTCATTCTCCAAGTGCTACCAAAGTGACAGTGATCTTTGAAAACCAGAAGAGCTCGTATAACTCTCCTTCTTAAAATCCTTCAAAGGCTTTCTGTAGTTTACAGAAGAAAGAGCAAAATTCTTAAAGTGACATAGAAGACTCTAAATTATCTGGCCTTAAATTATCTGGCCTAGCAGTTGTCCTGACCTTAAAATCCTTACAACTCGCTGACTCTTCCTTATGGTCTCTTAAGTCTCTTGCCTTTACTCTGACTGGATTCTTTTGTCCCCTATCCCCAATCTCCTGTCCTAACAAATAACTAGCATTTTCTAGGACTCATTCCAGATGTCCCATTCTTTAGGGGTTCTTTATTGACCTTACCAGACTCCTGAGATAGACCTGCCCATGCTTTCCTATACATCCTCCCCCTGAACTTTGCCCAAAAACCCAAAATATGCTTCCTTCTTCCTGAGAAGAAGAAAAGGTCCAAAACTATTTATCTTATGTACTCAGAGCCTAACTTGGTATTTGGCACACTTTTGGCACTCAATCAATGTTAAGTGGATGAATTAATGAACTGTGCTCCATGAAAAGAAATTTCACGTATCACAAATGCTTATTATAGTATGTGGCATATGGTAAGCACTCAATAGACAGTTGTCAAATGAATAAATAAATGGTCTTCTCATTCTTTGTCAGTAAACTGGAGATTGGGTCACTATTGTTTATATTCTCCTTCTACGTGTATTTTTTTCTCTGTACCCCGGCACACAGCAGGCTGGGGAAATATGTATCATGTTACTATCAGATACTGGCAAAGATATGAAATGGCCTTGCAGGCTAATTGTGTTGCTACTGGGAGCTCCCTGGGGGCTTCCTTGTCAGTGCCAACCTTCTAAAACACATTCTATGCTCTCAAAGTGAAAAACCGTGTTGTTTTTCTACTCAGCTGCTGAACAACAGATAAACCAAGGCAGGGAAATTCTACTAACCCAGGGAGAAAACATCATATAAAATCTATTCCTAGCAAGTTGAGATCTTTAAGGTTTACATAAAACTCAAAAGTTAAACTTAGGAAAGTACAGAATAGACATACTTTCTAGAGGTGAGATGAGCTGTCAAATATTTCCTACTATTGGCACACATTCAATGCGGAGACTTCTATTCGACAATGATAACCTTTGGCTTCTCACTCTTTCAGAGAATCTTTTACAATGCAAATTCTTCTAGGTAGAAGCAAGCTGGTATCTGGCCTGTGTATGAGATCAATGGCTGGCATCAGTTCTACTATTTAGTAGTTTATTATCAAATGTTAAATATAGAGCCTGTAACTGCAGGCTGAAGGAACCCCACCTTCAGCCTCATCTTCATAGATTTAGAACTAAAAGAGATTTATATAAAAACCACATAATCTAACTCCTACATTACACTTCAGAGATTCATTTTAATGCATATTTATACATTCATTTATTCAACCAATATTTACTGAATATCTACTTTGGGCCAAACTTTTCTTCATGAACTTGAGACATGAAATGAAGTAGATGAAAACCCAAGTCTTCTTATGGCTCACACGGTAGTAGGGAGACACTGACAAGCAACAATGCCTACATAAAATGTATTTTTTACTTGGTCACTTGGGTGTGTCAAAGGGTGATCAGTACTATGAATAAAATGTAACAAAGAAGAGGTTTAGAACATGCTATGCAGGAAGTTAAGTAGTCTTAAAATCGGTGATCAGGGAAGTCCTCGTTGAGAAGTTGACATTGGAGAGAAGGCTTGAGGGAGGGGTATACAAACTGTGAAACCATCCGACAGAGGGGTGTCCTGAGCAGAAATAGAAGCAGATATGCAGGTCAAGAATTTGACTAATTTCTTTAAAAAAAATAAAGAAAGAAAAATAGGAACTAGGATAGTGTGTTTTGTGCAGAGCAAGTAAAGGTGAAAGAAGTAAGAGAGAAAGTTCAGAGGATCAACGAGGGGCCAGGTTATCACACAGCCCCATGGCCTCTGTGAAGTCAGGATTTTGCTATGAGTGAGATGAGAAGTAAAGGTTTTTAGCAAAAGAGTGACCTGCTCTTCTACATTCTTAGAGGATCCTCTGTTATGTGGGAAAAAAAGAATAAAGAGTAAGAAAGTTAGAAGCAGATAACAAAAGACAGAAGACGTTGCATTAGTCAAGGTGAGAGACGAGAGAGGTACTCACAGGGTGACAGTAGATTCACGAGATGTGGCCGGATTCTTAGTTCTCTACTCTGCTTTCCATGTGATGCCTTGAGCTCTCTGCTCCCTGGAGCTGTACTGCCACCGTGATGTTCAGCTTTAACTTGAGCACCAAGGAATGGAGCTGGCCATCCATGGACTATGACTTCTGGAACGGTGAGCCCTAAAGTAAAATTTTCCTCCTAAAATTGTTCTTTTGGGTCTTTAGTCACACCCATGAAGAAGCTTACTAAAACAGAAGCATAATGGGTGACCTGAGGGAGACAACTAGGAATCCCACCTATTTACATCCTCCACCCCTACACAGCCAATTGGCCACTGGGACTAAGAAATAGATGATAATTCAAAGTGATTTCAACTTTTCAAGGCTTCATATCATTAAAATCCATTCATCACAAATCTTCATGGCTTATGTACTTTAAAAGTACTATAGTATTTAAGGCATATCAGGAACCAGCCACTTACATGGAAGAGGTAAGATGTTCTTCATAGTTTGTTATGAATAATTAAGAATAGTGATTTGAGAAAGTGGTAACTGCAAGAAAAATGTGAAAGAAAATCAAGTTGTACCAGTTGGCTGCCTATTGTCTCTCAGTACTCAGCCCATTCATACTCTGTTCCTCTGCACTGTATTTTCAATATCCCCTTGCCAGAGGGATCCCTGCTAGTTTCTGTCAGTGAAGGGGACTGGTACAAAATTGGAAGGCAGGAGGAGGGAAGAATGAGCTTTTCTATTTGTAGTTCCATTAGTGTCTCTCCAGCAGCATGAAATAGTGACAGTACCAGTGAGGCACAACCACCAGCTGGCTGTGCTCCTTCAGTGACAAGAGTATAAGTGACACTATGCCATTTCCACAGAGCATCAGTCTCATACCGTCTCTCCCTGAGAGGTCTGAACACCAGCCAGGTGGCACCCTTCTTAGAGATCCACCCAACAGACCACTCCGAGGTCATAGCACTGGCCACAAAAATCAACCCTCTGATTCTAGGTATATCAGCTCCTATTTGTTTCTTCAGCCCCAGTTGTGGCTGCTTTATGGAGGTACTGATATCAGACTTCCCTAAGGTGCTTTCAAGCTTCTAACACTCCTGTGTAATAGTTTTAAAATATATTAGAAATCAATCAGGGTTTTTTTTTTTTTTAAAGAGAGAGGGACAGTGAGAAAGACAGAGAAAGAAACAACTTTATTTAGTTTTTTCACATGGCCTTAGTCGCTCCAACACTTAGTTGTGTACATGGTGCTGGGGTTTGACCCGGGTCCTTGTGCTTGACAGGCAAGCGCCGAAACCGCTGAGCCACCGCTCCAGCCCCAAATCAGCGTTTTTCTAAAAGATTAATTCTTATTCACCTCCCAGAGGTGATTCACCTCCCAGAGCTTCTGATGACTAGATCATGTTGGAAATGATGGTGTGCACCTAGTTCATAAAACTATCACAGCTTCTTCCTGCTTAGTCTCTCTTAGATCACTCTCTGGGGGAAGCCAACTGCTGTCATGAGGACATTCATGTCCTGTGGAGAGGACTACATATACAGGAACTGAGGCCTTTTGCCAAATGCTAGCAAGAAACTGAGGCCTCCTGCCAATAGCCCTGTGAGTGGGTCATCTTGGAAGAAAATCCTCTACATCCAAGCCAAGTCTTTAGAGGATTCCAATCTGATCCAAAAGCTTGATTGCAACATCATGAGAGATTCTAAAGCATTCCTAGACTCATGAACCTCAGAAACTGGGAAATGTTTATTGTTTTAATTGAGGTATACCACAGCAGGAAAATAAAACACCAAGTAACAATTCTTTCTACTAATGTCCTCTGAAATATCTATCATGCTTTATTGTTAGATTTTGATTAATAGAGCACTTAGCACCATGAATGGTTCTAAGACACTGACCCTCAAAGACAAGATTCTATAATTGGGTCACTCACCTCTTTAACTTTGAACATAGCTATAATCTCCTTGCGATTGACAAATGGCATACTGGTAATCTGTAGTAAGCAATAGAATCAAGATGACTTAAATGATTACCTGTGGTTGCTTGGGATGGAATGTCTATTGAAGGCGAGGCTTTGAGTGACAAAATGGCTGAAGAATTTGACAGTTACAGAAATAAGTACAACTATAAGAACTGGGGATGAGCTTTCTTCTGGGATCAAGCCATAAAGGACCAAAAAGTATCTTTGTGCCCATGAAAAAAAAATTCTTATTTTTTGGAGTCATAAGACAGGTGATAACTAAAAGACAAACCCACAATATAATCATATGAATCTTTGGGTTAAAATATAAGATGAATTTACCGATAGACCAAGTTTATGTGTGAAAATTCAGACATTGCTTGGAAGGAATGGATGCCTGAAACTTTAAAGAAGACAAAGTTGAATATTTTTTATTTAATATTCCTGGACCTCATTTGCTGGCAGAATGACCCCCACATTTTAAGAGCCATCTCTCCTTACTTGAATACTGTGTGGTAACCTCGTGTAAGGCTGTTGCCTCTGAAAAGAATGTCTATGCTCCCTGCCACCTCTCACTGCCAGAAGACCGGCATCCAAAGTTGGAACTCAGTGCCCCAGGGAGGTGACCACCAAGCACATCCAGGACAAGAGAGCACATAGTGCAGAAGAACAGCAGGACTTGGAAAACAAGTTGATACAAAGTTGGAAACCAGTCTCACTCAGCAGCGCAGAGAGGCCCTAAGCAACTTAGTGAAACCCTGTCTCGCAATAAAAAAAAAAAAGTCTGGTGATGTTGTTCAGTAGTTAAATGCCCCTGTTTCAATCCCCAGTACCATAAGAGAGAAAACAAATTTCTATTTTGCTTTTCCAACTTCTTGTAATTTAATTTAATCAAGGCATTACAGCTTTTCGTTTCTTCAAAAACTATTCTTTCGTCTGTTTTGTTTTCGTACAGTGCTGGGGATGGAACCCTGGGGCACTGAGCTACATCTCCAGCCATTTTTATTTTTTATTTTGAGGCAAGGTTCTGCTAAGTTTTCCAGGTTGGCCTGGAATTTGTAATCCTCCCACCTCAGCCTCCAAGTATCTGGGGTGAGAGGTGTGCACCACTGTACCCAGCTAAAAACTTCCTTCTCAATGGAAGTTAAAGAATAGACTGACCAATTCATTTCATTCTAATTCAGGTCAGAAACAGCACTCTTTTGAGAATGGAAAGTCAGTAAACACTTGCCTGAATATATTTTGCCTTATTTTCAGCTGGCTGAGACCAGGAAACACTAGTGAAGGCAGCCAAACATTCATTGTTAATTATATGTCTTCTGACAAGTAGCCTAAATTATACAGACAGAGAAGGTAGAGGAAAACCTGTTGACCAAATCACTCCGTTCCAGTCATATTGGCTCATGTTCCTCCACAAACCAAGTGTGCTCCTACCTAAACCTTTTACACTTGGAATTTCCTCAGTCTCAAATATCCAGATAAACACCCACCCTGGACACTCATTCTTGGAGTCTTTACCTGGAGTCACTTTCTCATGGAAACCCTCTCTGGTCACACTATTTAAAAGGCTAACCCTGTTCCCTGTGTAATTTGTTTTCCTTAGTGTGTGTCTCTATCTAACATAGAGTGTGCTTCATCTTTTTTCTTTCCACCGTGTATTTTCCCTCTGGACTACAAACTCCACAAGGACAGGAGGTTTTGTTGTTGTTTGTTTGTTTTCATGACTATACCTCCATACCTTAGAATAATGTCCAGCACATATCAGACATCCAGTAGATATCTGTGGAATGAAAGAACAAACTTGTATGTTCAAAAATGGGAGATAAAAATTGTCACAGAGACATGTCACACAGCTTTCAAATCTCCCTTTCTTCCTGCGCCCAAATACCATTTTACCTAATTCTTGAACATACTCATTTTTATAAATATGTTCCCAAAACACCAAGTTGTGTGGGGACTGGAGAGACAGAAAACTCTGAAAACAATTATGAATGTTCCAGGATATTTCAAAAATTCTATTCTCTTCATTCTTTATAATATATTATACTTTGACATTTATAAAAATGAAAAACAAATAGAAGTTAATATCATTTTTAAAATATGAATCCTATAAATGTTATTGGATTATGTTTACATCACACATTTTAAAGTATGCATAGTATTTAGCTTTAAAATCCATTACTACTTCATAATTTAGAATTTTTAAATTGATGAATATTTACTTTCTATGAGCATTAACATTTCTGCAACCAATATATTTGCTAATACAATAATACTTTTTTATTCTTTGCATGCTCTATTTAAAAAAATGGTAATACTTAACTTTCAACCTTCTTCCAAGAGCTATTCTCTGAAATTAGACTAGGAAATCAGTGTACCCTACTGGGAGAGTAGAATTAGAGAAATTGAAGGTATTTAAGCAATGCAAATGATCAAAAATATATAATTCCAATAAGCATAAGTGCTGGGCCAAAAATTTTACCTGCATGCATGCTAATAGGCCTTTATGGATAGATCCCACAAAGACATTGAAATAAAATTGCCATAGAAATTCACCTAAACACTCCATCTGGAGTAGATTCTAGAGGATATGTAAATTGAGAGGTCTCTTTTAATATTTTCGATATAGAGAATTTATGGGAGAGCAGAGAAAAGCACACAAGAAGGCAACAATCAAACTGGAGATATCCCAAACAATTCAAGGTGCAAACATTATCTCCTGGTGGTATGCAGATTGAAAGCCAAGAATGAAATTTCCTCTTTAGCAACTTTCAGATCAGAGTTGTATTAAATCAGTCTCTATGGCCAACAATAAAGCAACGATAATTCAAATCAAGTTAGAAAAAGACCATATTCGTTGTTTGCTAATTGCTCCACAGTGAAGGAAATGCAGTAATATTTTTTCTCTTTCAACTCTACATAGTCATACTTCATCGTTTGAAGACAGTTCACAGAATCTATATCCAAACAAAAGATAACAAATGTCCTATAACATATTGAAGGCCTAATGCTTAAATTTTAGTTAAGCTGGTGAGTTTTTTCTCTTTCAAATTCGAAGGTCCTACTACTTTACATGTGACTACCTAATTATGTACATTTAATTTATTGAATTGGTGTTTTTTTCGGTCAACCCTGAAAATCATACAGGGATTTTGTTGTGAAAGTTATTTTACTCACTTCTGTGTCCTTGGCATCTAAAATAGTGCCCAGCAAATAGAAGGCAGTCAATAAATCCTTATGGAATAAATGTATGAATGAATTATGCTGTTAAAGTAGCTTCCTAAGTGAATAAATATACATAGAAAACTACCCCATGCTATTTGTGTATCTACATAAAGACTGAGTACCACATAATTTATTTTAAAAGCCAGATTTAGATCAACTCCTCTGGGTAGATATAAATGGGGTCCCCAACTTTAAGAAGTTTGTAATTCTGTTAGGGAAACAATAGTAAACTATGAAATACTTAAAAGAATACAGAAATGTCAAATGAACAATGAAATTTGTTACTTAGACCATCTATACAGTTGAAGTTCATAGGAAGAAAAATCATAAAGCAGTGTGACTGTCCTGGGATGTGTCTTGGAGAAGATGAAATCTGAATCAGTCCTGGAAGCATAAAAATCATTTCAGTATTGATAAAGTAAAGCATACTGCACACAAGCTTCCAAAACCATGATTCATGGAAGAAGACAAGCTTGAAAGGAAATTAGGCGTTCACACCACAGAATTAAGAGACACTAAATGTCAGGCTCAGGATTCAGGCATTCATTGATTCATCAGAAAACACTTATAGTGTGTTTCTGTTAGGTGCTGAGGATCCTAAAATCAGCAAAATAAATGAAGTTCCTGTCCTCATGAAACTTGCATTCTAAAGGGAGAGACATAAAATCATGCATAAATAAGACCATTGGTAAAGCTATCTGTGTTTGAAAGACATAAAATATAAAAGACTTTTCTCCAGAATGTATAAAGAACTGTTACAACTCAATAACAAAAATCCATCCAATCTTATTTTCTTAATAAGTTTAACTCAGACATAAAAACGTAAATATGATACATATTGATGTCTCAATACATGCCTATATGTGTAATGCTTAAATCAGATTAAATATATTTCCTCAAACGTTTATTTTATTTCTTCGTTTTTTGTGGTGCTGATGATCCAACGCAGGGTCTCACACATGCTGAGCAATCTCTCTAACACTGAGTTACAGCTTCAGCCTGTTTAAGTCAGCTTTTTAGTAGCTGTTTCCAAAAGACCTGACAAGAACAATTCGAGGAGGAAAAGTTTATTTGGGTGCTCATGGTTTCAGAGGTCTCAGTCCATGGATGATTGACTGCATTCTTTGGGGCTCAAGGTGAGACAGAACATCATGGGAGAAGAGTGTCATGGAGGAAAGTGGTTCGGGGAATGATGATCAGAAAAGAGAGAGAGAGAGACTCCACTTGCCAGATATAAAAGATCTACCCCAAAGAACACCCCCAATGACCCACTTCCTCCAGCTACACCTGACCTGTGTTCAGTTAGCACTCAGGGTAACTATCAGGGGATTCAATAAAGAATTGGGTTAAGGCTCTCATAACCTAATCATTTCACCTGTAAGCCTTCTTGCATTATCTCACACATGAGCTTTTGGGGGACACCTCACATAAAAAATCGTAGTACAACCCTATCATTTCTTTATGGTAAAAACATTCAAAATTATTTTTTCCAGTTTTTTGAAATACACAGTATATTATCATTATCTATATTCACCATCCTGTGCAATACCACACCAGAACTTCATATTTCTACCTGTCACTTTAGAACACAGTGATGGACCTCTCCTTTCATCCCCTCTATTCTCCCAGGTAATCACCATTCTACTCTCAACTTCTATGAAATCAACTATTTTATGTTCCACAAATGAATGAGAATACTTGTCTTTTCTGTATCTCGCTTATTTCATTTAACATAATGATTTCCACTTCTGTACACGTTTCTGCAAATAACAGGATTTCATTCTTTGTCTGACTAGTATTCCATTGTGTGTATATACCATATTCTCTTTATCCATGCATCAGCTGATGGGCATTTTGTTGTTTAGATTTCTTGTCTATTGTGAACAGTGCTGCAATAAACATGAGAGTTCAGATGTCTCCTCAACTTGTATATATTCCTTTGTATATATTCCTTTGAATATATACAAAAGCGTGGGGCTGCTGGTTTCCATACAAATTTGCATTGTCACCAACAGCATCCAAGGGTTCCCTTTTCTCTATATCCTCTCTAGTGCTTCTTATCTTTTGTCTTTTTGATGGTAGTCCTTCTTGCTGGTGATTCCTCCTTGTGGTATTTATTCGCATTTCTGTGATAATAAGGGAAGTTGAACACTTTTCATATATATCACAGCCTTTTCTACATGTCTTCTTTTGAGAGATGTTTATTTAGATCTACTGTTCACTTTTTATCATGTAATTTGGGTTTTTTTATTCATTTCGTTTTGTTTAGTTTTGTTTTTGCTATTGAGTTCTTTAATTCTGGATATTAACCTCCAGTCACATACATATTTTGCAAATATTTTCTCCCATTTTGTAGATTATCTCTTTGCTCTGATGATTGTGTCCTTTGCTGTGCAGGAACTTTTAAATTTAATATAATTCCATTTGTCTTTTTTCTTTAGTTTTTTTTTGTGTGTGTGTGTGTGTATGTGTGCGCTTTTGGGGGTCTTGTCCAAAAGAAATTAAAAATCCTTGCCTATTTTGAGGCGTTTTCAATATATTTTCTTCTAGGAGTTTCATAGTTTCAGGTCTTACATTTAACTCTTTATGTTGAACTGGTTTTTTATTCCTCTTCTGATTTTAATTGGGCTTTTGATGTGATTCCATTTCCTCTGTTCTTTTAGCATGTAAAATATACTTTTTAAACTTTTTCCCATAGATTCTCTAAAATCCACACTATAAATGTACCAGTCACCTAAGTTCACTTTCAAATAATATTATACTGTTCTTGCCTTGCAAGAAATGTTAAAAGAAGCTCTTCAGAGAGAAGCCAAATGATAATGGTCAGAAACTTGAGACTACATAAAGAATGGAAGAATGTTAGAGAAGAAATATATGAAGGCAAAGGAAATGGGTTTTTGTCTTCACTTTACTTACTCTCAATGGATTTAACAGGTACAATTTTGTTCAAAATAATAATAGTAAAAATACATTTAGTGATGATAGCATATGGATAAGCAAAATGTATGGCAGCAATTTTATAAGAGATAGGAAACAGGAATTGAAATGATTTTTGTAACTGGTGAGAGAGAGGCATCTAGTTTTATTCTTCTACATGTGGACATTCAAGTTTCCCAGTAGCATTTATTAAAAGGACTCTCCTTTTTTTCACTGTGAATTTTTAGTACCCTTGTCAAAAATCAGTTAACAGTACATGTATGGGTTTACTTCTGGACTTTCTTTTCTGTTCCATTCACCAATGTGTCTGTTTTTACACCAATTTGATGTCATTTTGATTACTGCAACTTTGTGGTATAAAGTCAGGCAATTATAATGCCTCCTGCTTGTCTCTTTTTTCCTCAAGATTTTGCTATTGAGGTTGTGTGTGTGTGTGTGAGTGTGTGTGTGTGTGTGTGTTTCTATACAAATTTTTAAATTAGTATTTCTAATTCTGTGAGAAATGTCATTGGTATTTTGATACAAATTACACTGAATCTATAAATCACTTTGGGTAGTATGTACATTTTAACAATATTGATTCATTCAACCTATGAACACAGGATACCTTCTATTTTTTGTGTTCTCTATCATTCCTTTCACCAATGTTTTGTAGTATTCATCATAGAGCTATTCCACTATGTTTTTTATTTCCTGGATATAGTAAATAGGATTACTTTGTTGATTTCTGAGTGGGATAACTTACTATTCATGTGTAGTAGCACTACAATTTTTGTATGTTGTTTTTATATATGATGCTTTGCTGAATTCATTTATTAGTTTTAATAATTTTTAGTGAAGATTTTGGAGATATGCATATAGTCCATGATCATGTCATCTGCAAACAGTAACAATTTGACTTTCTCTTTTTCAATTTGAATGCCCTTTATTTCTTTCTCTTGTTTGACTGCCCCAGTTCAGACTTTCAGTAATATTGATTAAAGTTGTAAAAGTGGGCATCATTGTCTTGTTCCAGATCTTAGAAAGAACACTTTCAATTTTTCCCTATTCATCATACTGTTAGCTATTGGCTAATAATATATGGTCTTTATTATGTTAAGGTAATTTCTTTCAATACCTAATTTGCTTAGAGTTTTTATCATGAAAGGATGTTGAATTTTATGAAATTATTTTCCTGCATCTATTGAGAAGATCATATGGTTTAGTCCTTGATTCTGTTGATATAATGTATCACAGTTATTGATTTGAAAATGTTGAATCATATCCTTGGGATGAATCCTATTTGATCATGGTGAATGATCTTTTTAATGTGCTATTGGATTCAGCTTGCTGGTATTTTATGGAGCATTTTTTTCCTACGTTCAGTAAATTTGGAAGGAGAGTTCCACAAATAAAATTGTTCAATGAAAAATAAACACATAAAAATGGTTAACCTCATTATTCACAGGAAATGCAAATTAAAATAATAGGACACTTGTACACATCCACTATATGTGACAGTGTCAAATGCTGGCCAGATTAAGAATCAACTGGAGTTCTGATATATTACTGTGGAGAATGTAAAGGAGCATTGCCACTTACAAACAGTTTAATAATTTCTTATAAAGTTAAACACTTATCTTAATTCCTGTAAGTTATTCTTTGGTAATATCTGAGATAAATGAAACACATCTTCAACAAAGATTCATATGTGAATGTTCATAGCAGCTTTATTCATAATGATTAAAAACTGAAAATAACCCTCATTGGAGAATGCAATAATAAATTTGATATATCCATTTAAGTAATACAACTCTTCAATAAATGGGAACAATCTCTAAAAATATTTCCCTAAAATGAATGAAACTCAAAAACATTATGCCAATTGCAAACACCCAGACACAGAAACTATATACTGTATGATTATATTTATTTGAAATTCTAGAAAAGGCAAAAATATGAGCAGTGATTGGCATAGGCATAGTCATAGGACACATGTGGGGGTATCAACTGCAAAGGAGCTAGGGAACATTGGGGGTGACTCTATCATGCCTGCACTGATGATCATATAACTATATACATTTGTAGATTTATATTGTAAAAAATTGGTGAATTTTATATAACCTTGTAGTACTACAAAACTTTTTAATTTTAATTTCAAATTTTAAGTGGCATTGTAATTGCACATATTGCAACACATGCATACACTGCATAACTTTTACTTCAGTTGTTTATTATTTCTTTGTGTTGGGAACATTAAAAATCCTCTCTACTAGCTGTTTTGAAATAAATAATTGTTGTCAACCCTAATTGTCTTACTGTACTGTAGAGAATACTTGTACCCATCAACATCCTTCCTGCATTCCCTCCTCCCCCACAACCTTTCCAGACTCTGGTTACCACTATTCCACTCTATGTATATGAGAATATTTTATATAAATTTTACCTAAAAAACTACAAAATATATGATTAATATGTCTTTTGCTTGACACTGCAAATCATCATTAATATACCTGTCACAGTTCCCAAAACACAATTGTTATTTAATAAATGAGGAAATGAATGAATGAATGAGCAATTGACAATGAACTCAATGTCCTGTAAGAAACATGAAGGAATGCTTTACAAACAATGTGTCTGACTTAAATCCAAGAAATATTGCTTTACTAGAATTATTGAGGTTCTTGGAGGACATTCGAAACAATACAGTGTCCTATTTCTTCTCAGTCAGTTATTTATAAGACACTGTGCTGCCTGGTATCAGAATTCTTTCTTAGCTTTGGCTGCTGTCCAGTAAAAACTCCTGGAAAGATTTTTCACATATATTGATATCCTTATTACGGCTTGAAACTCCTGAAATTTGATTTCATTTATTGGTCAGTTTTCGAAACAACGCTCTCCAAGAACTTGTATCATCACATTTCTTTGGCAATTTCAGATACTTGTTTGGATGACCTGGGAATAAAGTTTGATTCCAAGGTGAATCACTTCATATATAATTCAATTTTTAATAATCCCAAATTGAGTCTTTTAGCTACTTTCTGCTCAAAAACTAATTTTGGTTGTCAACAAAGCCTGAGCCAGAAACATAGATTTAGAATTCAGACTACTTTGCTTTTTATTTTGAAAAATGTTTAAGTCTTATTCACAAGAACAATATATATATTGCAAGTATTCATACATCAAACTTCATATATATCTCACAGTTCCAAAGGAGCAGCTGGCTTAGATCTGTGGCATTCTACCTTCTGAGATCAAGGCACACCATGTAAGGCACTTAGGCTCTTTCAGGCAATTACACCACAGCAATTACAGATGAAGAGCAAGGCTTCTGAGATCATACATGAGCAGTCATCAGATCTATAACCAGACTCGCTCCCTTCCAAGTCCACACTGTAAGGAAACAAGAGCATGTGTTTCCTGTGGTCCCATTCTGGTATGTGATCCACGACCATGTCCAAGTGACCATTAAATATTTGTTTTTAGAAAATG
>PVKS010001574.1:0-137963 GCA_004027875.1 Aplodontia rufa | reverse complement strand
TTTCATTTTTGCCACTCTAACAGGAGTGAGGTGGTATCTCATTGAAGTTTTGATTTGCATTTCTCTTATAGCTAATGATGTAGAGCATTTTCTCATATATTTATGGGCTTTCTGAACTTCGACTGGAGAGAAGTTTCTTTTAAGTTCTTTAGCCCATTTATCGATTGGATTTTTTGTGAGTTTGGATTTTAATTTCTTTGGTTCCCTATAAATTCTGGATACTAGCCCTCTGTCCGAGGTGTAGCAGGCAAAAATTTTCTCCCATTCTGTGGGTTCTCTGTTGATGCTCTCAACTAAATCTTTAGCTGTGCAGAAGCTTTTTAGTTTAATTGCATCCCATTCATTTAATTTTGATTTTACAGCATGCGCCATAGGAGTTCTATTAAGGAAGAAGCGGCCGACTCCTATTAGGTGTAGTGTTGACCCGACTTCTTTTTCTAATAAATTTAAAATTGTAGGCTTAATATCCAGGTCTTTGATCCATTTTGATTTAATTTTTGTGCAGGGCAAAAGATAAGGATCCAGCTTCAGTTGTCTACAAATGGCAGTCCAGTTTGTCCAACACCATTTGTTGAACAGGCTATCTTTCTTCCACACTGTACTTTTGCCCCTTTATCAAAGATCAAATAGTTAAAGATATGGGGGTTTGTCTCAGGATCTTCTATTCGGTTCCACTGGTCTTCGGTTCTGTTTTGATCCCAATACCATGCTGTTTTTGCTACTACAGCTCTGTAATATAATTTCAGGTCAGGGATTGAGATGCCCCCTATTTCTTCTTTTCTATAGAGTAGTGTTTTGGCTAGTCTGGGTCTCCTGTTGCAGAACAGAAATTCTTAAGAACAGAAATTCTTAAGGAAAGATTTAATAACACACACACTCGTTTAAAAATGTGTGTGTGTGTGTATGTATATCTGTATATGTACATGTATACACACACACAATTTTAATATATATATACACACTTTAAAAGTGTGTGTGTATGTGTGTGTGTGTATATATATACACACACACACATGATAGTTTAGGAATATGAAAGGATTTGTTAAGCATTTTCCTTAAAAAGGTGATTTCATTAATTGTGTTCTGATGATTCTCAAATATAATAATCTTAAATTACTTAAGTTTCTCTACTCCACAAACAAACATGCTGCATACCACCAACCAGTTACAAGGAACATGAACAGTTCAGTGGGTTCAGTGCAGTATTACAGCCGCAGACTGAGTGGGTGGGGCTGTTGCCCTTGGAGGTGTCCTCACCTGGCATCTGCCTGAGGCTGGAGTCCCTGTCGGCTGGCAGAAGTTGCTCTTCATGTCTTCATGTCCCTGTTTGTGGGGCATTTTCTTTTCTTCTTTCTTTTTTAGAGGAACAGTGAGAGAGAGAGACAGAATCAATTTTATTTAGTTTTTCATGTGGCTTTCGTTGCTCCGACACTTGGTTGTGTATGTAGTGATGGGGTTCAAACCCTCGTGCTCACGCATTCCAGGCAGGTGCTGTAACTGCTGAGCCACGGCTCCAGACCCTGTCAGGGCATTTTCTGATCAGGCTCCAGGAGGGAGTGTTCCAGGTGACAGGAAGTGGAGGCCACTGGGCTCATGACACCGGGGCTCAGCCACTGGCATGGCATCCCTTTTCCTTGTTTTGGTCAGAGCAGCCACTCTGATTGAAGGGCAGATGAGAGAGAATCAAAGCATCTTGTGTTCATGAGTCCAGGCCCCTGTGTGGCTGCAGCCTGGAGCCTGTGATTCTCCATTCGGACAGTTTCGCAAATGCCCAGGTTCAGACCTGTGTTCCCACAGGCTCCCATTTCATTGGTCTAGGGCATGGTCTGGAAAGATGCATTTTTAGAAGTGCCTTCAAACAGTTTCAAAGTATGGGCAAAGTTAAGAATCATGGTTATGACTGAACAGAAGTTGGTTGTGTGTGAGATGTGTTGACACTCATAGTAGGGCTACAGTAAATATGCAGCAGAATGGCTTCCCTAGGCCACTGTGTGGGCAGGGCACGGGTGAGTGTGGAGATGGCTGTCAGATACAGAAGGCCTGGATACAACCAGGGGCTGCAGAGGGACTGCGTTCGTCAGCTTTCCACCCATCGCTGTGATGCAATAGCTCGGATAGTTAACTTTAAGGGAGGAATGGCTTATTTTGGCTCAGGGTTTCAGAGGATTCAGTTCATGTTGGCTTGGTGCTGTTGCTTTGGGCCTGTGGTGGCACAGTACGTCATGGCAGAACACCCAGTGGTGGAGGTCCATTCTCATGGCACCCAGGAAACAAAGCCCCCAGGGACCTAACTTCCTTCTATCAGCTCCCATCTCCTGAAGGGTCCACCACCTCCTAGCATCTACTCCTTGCCACAGCTGTTGGAGGCGCAAGTTGTTATGTGTGATAGGGAATAAAGCAAGGCTCAAGAAGTTTCGAAACTCCCCCCAAAGTCAGCAGCCTTTGGCGAACTGCTGCTCACCCCGTACCCTTTGGACCGTGTGTCAGCCTGTGCAGCCCTCAGACCTGGGGCAGGGCAAGGGTGGGCAGTCAGCAGCATCTTTCCTATAGGGATCAGACCTGGCTCCCAGTGTTCTCAGCAGCATCGCTTGTAAACTTCCGTCAGCTACAGATCAGATCAGTGAACTGGGACTTTTTCATAGGACACGGTGCCACACATCATCAGGCCAAACAAACTTTAGCCATGAGTGACATTGTGGGTGACTTCCTCCACCAGATGTCAAAAGAAAGAAGGAAGCCACGGACAAGCATGGTGGAATTCCATGTATATATATTTTTAAAAATAGATAAAACTAGATAGGGGGCAAATGTAGGAAGTAAAAGTATATAGAAAACGGGAAAGTTGAAAAAACATTGCCATGGTGTTGCTGACAAGTTAAGAGGTGGACACTTTGGGAGGGGAGGGCATGACATGCAGAGGAGGTGTTCCATGAGAGTGTGTTTGTTGCATCCTCTTGAGGATGAGGTTTCCCAGGCTGGCAGGCGCTTTGCCTTCCCTGTCAGCTCCTGTCTCTGCAGGTGTGTCTTGCTGGCAGCAGTCCCTCATCTGCAGCCTCCTCTCCTGCCTCTGCTGGCCTTCCTGGAGAGATTTTGCTCACTTCTGTTTTGCAGATCTTATCTGATGCTATGGGCTCCTGAGGGCACTGTGGGGAGTCAGGGGTCTCACTGAGAACATGATGTGGTGGAAAAACCAGGTCCAGTGTACGCATAGCTGGTAGTGCCTTGGGAACGTTCCCCCGGTAGCTTCAGATGCAGCTTTTGCTGCTGCTGTGTTTTCAGCATATGGAATGGGACTTGGGACACTGTGGAGGAGAGGGCAATGGAAGCCTTCAGTGGGTGCTCTAGGCCCAGTGCAATCGCACTTGTCTTCTTAAAGAAGCCACCAAAATCTGAGTCCTTTAAGACAGAGGAGGCAAGACTTTCTTGAGGATGGCACAGCATGTTTGCTGAACAAGGCACAACGTTCTTACATTAGCAAAGGTCTCTGCTCTGGATCAGTTGGCTTTGAAAAAAGCACTTGGAGGTGAGGAGGGGTGGTTCCTGGTGGGTTGTTCCTAGAGCGGGGCTTCTATTCTTGCTGCTTTCAACAAGAGAGCACATGAAGACTCTAGGGGCTGTGGATTAGCAGGGTCCTCTCTGGGCACCCTCTGTTTCCTCACCATGTTGTGTTGTTAGACTCTGCTGGCCTCGGGCCCCTTTTCTCCAGCCCACCCAGTTGTAGTGACGTTTGTGCCCAGAGACAGAAGGCAGGACACATTCCTGGGCCAGACTGGAAAAGCAATCATTTCCTGGCAGAGATCTCAGTCAAGTTATAAAGTGTTCTGCCTCAAACAGAGCCTGCGCTATCGAGTTTTATTGGAGCTGTGTTTATCTTGAGCCCTGTGGGAGTCCACAGCCATAGCACAAATGGAACTTTTTCAGTGAACCTGCGTGTGTGCAGGAGGACTATATCTTCCTTGGTTTCAGGACCTCTGAAAAGTTTTGCTCAGCTTTAAAATCCAAAGCACCTTCACTGGGGACCCACACCTTTTAAGAAGGTCTTTAAAATTAGATTCCACTTGGGTTTTTCTTGTTGGACTCTTTAAGTGTGGGGATAGATGAGTCTGCTACTCTGGGTGTGCTCTTGTTTGGGTAGAACACGAGTTCTGCCCATGTTGGCTTCTCATGGCTTCGAAGGGGCAGCCCGGCGTGTGCTGGTGTGGCATTTTGCCCCTGTTCTTCCACATGTCAGGCTCAGACAGTGTGTCTTCTGCCTCAGATAGAATTAGGTGTTAAGGAAATTTTGGATGAAGTGAGGCCAGGATGAGTTCAGGATTGACATTTATTCTGGGACTGGACTGAAAAATATAAACCACAAATCATGGTTGTCCTTCAAGCTGGACTGCCTTAAGAGCCAACAGCTGTCAAATGTTTGAGTGGTGGGAAGCTGATCTTGGGGTGTCTGTGGAGCTGGGAAGTGAAGCGATGAAGCATAGTGCCAGGGTTTGGAGCAGATTCACCCAAAAACGGATGCCTGGGGTATGTGCCCAGAAGATGGCCTTCATGCACTGCTTGAGTGGGTTTCTGAAGCCAGTGTCTGACTCCTAGGTGTGCCCTTCTCTCTGGGTAACAAGATTTACTGGCCTTTGCCATGGAGACCAGTGTGCTTTGGAACCTGAGACCTATTCTTACTTTCCAGTCATCAATTGGAACATGGACAGACCATCTGTGCCTTCTCGGGAACCACCCACAACCTTAACCCACAGATGCCTGAGGCGGGGGCAAGACCATGTTTGAAAGGAACTCACATCTCTTGAGTTTTCCCCAAAGCTGGGATGGTCATAAGCAGCTGGGGCTCCATTAAGGCCCCCGGGGGCTGAGCAGAGCTGTCGGGGGAGTGCTGTGCAGGAGGGTGGGCTTGTTCAGGTCTGTGGGCTGGCGTGGGACTTGGGTTGCTTCTTCTAGTGAAGGGAGCTGCTGCTCTGTGCACATGTGCGCAGCCGGTTGCATGTGAAGAAGCTCTGGGAATTGACTTGAGCTGGAGTCATTTGAGGGTGACCTCCAGCAATTTGGCCTGAGTGCCTACAAGGATATGACTGCCATTTGCTGGGAGAGGGGACGTGGCAGGTTGGAGCAAAGCTTGCGGTAGTGATGTGGGCACAGTGCACTCAAGATGTGCTGTGTAGCCATCCAGCGGGAGGTGGCAGAATAAGAAGTCCTCAATGGAAAGCTAGTGGGGAGAGGAGGAGCTTGCAGACCAGGGTAGATGTTGGAGCAGTGACAAGGCTGAGTGACAGGAGTCCACCCTCCTGACTAGGCTCTTAAATCTGTGGGTGTAGTGGTAGCCCTGACATTCGTACCTTTTGCCACTCAGCACACACAGCACCACAGATAGCGTTTGCCTGTCAGTGCACCCTTCCCTTGGGGAGGGTTCGTGATGAGTCTGTGCACCTGCTCTTGCTGTTCAAGTCTGGAGTTATTTATGGGCTCCCAGCGGGGAGAGCTGCCTGGGGCTGGAGTTGCAACATCTTCTCTTTACTTCCCTCCTCTCCCATTCCTGGAGACTTTTCTCCTCCACAGAGGTTCAGGGATAAAGGAGTCTTCTGTTTGCCTCCATGGTGGAAGTTGAATTTCTGTTTTTCCCCATTATGTTGGGGTGGTTCAGGGAGGATATCAGTCAGGGTCCACCAGAGAAACAAAACCAGTAGGAGATAAATATGAAATGATTTATCACAAAGAATTGAGTTACCTGCGTATAGGGCCTGACAGTGTGGGGGTTTTTTTTTTTTCATTTTCCAAGGTTTTCAGTTTCTTTTTTTTTTAATTCAGAAAGTTATTTGTTGAACAATCAAACAAGCTTCTTTTTTTTTTTTTTAAACAATTTTATTTAGTTTTTCATATGGCCTTCATTGCTCTGAGACCAGTTGTATGTGGTGCTGGGGTTTGAACTTGCGTACTTGTGCATGCCGCATGCCGGGCAAGCACCATAACCGCTGAGCCACTGCTCCAGCCCCTCAAACAAGCTTCTAATGAAATAATATAATATATATAAATTCTGAAAATTAGATTTACCCCCAAGAGCCCCCCAATCACCCACTCTCATCCCCCCTTCCCAATACATCTCTACAAGTGCCTTAGGTTGTATAACATTACACTTTATCCAGATTTAAAACATGATAATAGACCTCCTTTCTCAATGGCCCGGGTCTAGCTCTATCTTCTGCAGGTGAGTAAAGACATTTGACCCTTGGTTCTCCTGACAGTGTGTTTTCGTACATTTTCTGTTGCTATATCAGATTACATTAGAGTAGGTAATTTTTTTTTCAAGTATCAACATCGAGCCCAGGTGCATTCAACCACTGAAACACATCCACAGACCTTTTTATATTTTAATTTGAGACAGGGTCTCCCTAAGTTGCTGAGACTGGCTCTGAACCTGAGATCCTTCTGCCTCAGCCTCCTGAGTCACTGGGATTACAGGCATGTACTGCCACACCTGGGTAGACAAGGTAATTTATAAAGAAGAGTTTTATTTGGCTCAGTGTTCTGGTGGCTGGAAAGTCCAAGTGGTTACATCTGGTGAGGGCCTTGTGCTGTTTTACCTCATGGTGGAAAGCACCTGGGCAAGTGGACACCTGCAGAAGCTGCTTTGCTTTGTAACAATCTGCTCTCTTGATAACTAGTTCAGTACCACGAGAACCACAACCCATTGACACAGGAAGAGCATTCCTGAGACTCTGCCTCCCGCTGGGCCCCTCCTCCCCACACTGCCCATTGGGGACCAAGGCACAACACGAGTTTTGGTGGGGACACACCACATTCAGACCATAGCAAGCCCATCAGGCAGGTGGTGAAATGGCTAGCTGGAACTGTGCATGGGTTGAGGCTGCTGTGTATGGTAGGATTTCTTCTTCCTCAATGACACTTCCATTGTGCCCTTGAGGCCTTTCACCTGATGGAACCAGGCCCACCCAGGTCATCACCAGATGATGAACTTCAGTTACAAAACAGCATATCCTGAGAGTGATACCGAGATCCATTTTGTATTGATGTCTGGCCGTGGACGGCCACATGGACCTTACCCATCACAGGGAGAGAGCACAGCCAGCCTTTCTCTGTCTTGGTGATCCTGGAAGTTGATGACGACTCATCCAGCCTTCCTACTTTACATCTCATGGATGTTAAATAATTTATGTGTGTGTGTTTTCTTTTGTAACATTTATGTTTAGTTTATTTTTATTTTTTGTGGTGCTAAAGATCAAACCCAGAGGTTCATGCATGTGAGGCAAGTGCGCTGTCACTGAGCTACCCGCTAAACCCCACAAATTTAAACTAGTGAAGTGTACTATTGTCAACCCAAAGAAGGTAATTTCTTCCCTCCCCCTGTAAGGACAATGGATGTGGCTGGTATTGCCGGACTGACAAATGCCCTGTGCTCTATGAGAGATTTACTTAGGTCATCTCCATTCCTCACCGTAGTTCTACTTTGTCAGCCTCGTGGTGACTCTACACAATCAAGGTCACCAAAGGTCAGCGCACAAGTCCAAACAGGATGGGACACCTGTAATCCATCCTGACACGAGGCATCTATGATCTGGAGATTTCTGGCTTGAGTTTCCCTTTTCTAGGGACAGGGAGATTAATTATGGTTTGCATTTGGCCTGACAGAGTATCTTTTTACAGGATGGGAGATGGTACAGTCTCCTCTGGTGGTGCAAACTGTGGTCCTTTCACCTCCTGTTTAAAAGGGGAACAGCTATCATGCACACAGCTGCTTCTCGCTGTTAAGACAATTTGTGTTGACAAGGTATGGTTCCTAATGGAAGTTGATCAGGGTTTAGTATGCAGACTCATGTATGTATTTAAGAAAAAGCAGCTAAAAACCTTTTTTCATTCCTACCAAACTCTCCAGGTCCCTTCTTTCCCCCAGATGTCACTTCCTGCTTGCATTTTTTTTCCCTTTAAAATGACAACAAGCTTAAGTCACAGAAGTAATAATAAAAAAAATTGAAAACAATTTATATCATAGAGTGTCAATTCTTTCTCTTCTCCAGGGCCAAATATCATTACGAGTAACAGTTTGATGTCTGTCTTTTCAACTGTTTCTACCCATACACACTTTTTTTGTTGTTGTTGATTTGGTCTTTTAACTTTTTCTAGCCCCCCTCCCACAAACACATTTTTTTGGGTAAAAATGTTCATATTAACTTGGGTTTTAAACTTGCTTCTCTCTCTCTCTCTCTCTCTCTCTCTTTAAAGAGAGAAGGACAGTGAGAGAGAGAAAGAGAATCAACTTTTTTTTTTTAACAACTTTATTTAGTTTTTCACATGGCCTTAGTTGCTCTAACACTTAGTTGTGTACGTGGTGCTGGGGTTTGAACACGGGTCCTTGTGCCTGCCAGGCAAGCGCTGAAACCACTGAGCCACCGCTCCAGCCCCGAGAATCAACTTTTATTGAGTTTTTCACATGGCTTTCGTTGCTCTGACACTTAGTTGTGTGTGTGGGTTGCTGGGGTTTGAACCTGTGTACTTGCGCATGCCGGACAAGTGCCATAACCACCGAGCCACCGCTCCAGCCCCATAAACTTGCTTCTCTTAACATCATAACATAAACTCAATGACTAGATGTGTTATTGTCATCATCATCATCACAGTGCTGGAGATGGAACCCACGGCCTTCAGCGTGCTAGGCAAGCACTTTGCCACTGAACTACATTCCTAGCCTCTCTCGAGTTTTCCAAAGGGGTGCAAAATAAACAAAATCTCCATTCCCTCTGTAAATAAACTGACAATCTCCCACTACCTCCCGCTGCAGGAGACTGGTGGCCTCCTCCACGGTGTGTGTCCGCATCTCGCTTCTGCAGTTGGGCTGTGTGCTGTTGGTGCTGTACGTTCCCCAGCCTGCGTATGGAAGTTGTGTGTGTATTGTGCAGACGTAGCTTAACTACATAATCCATAAATCCAGTGGACAAAGAGAAAGGAAAAACACAGGTTGACTACTTTAAAAATACAGAATGAGAAAAACTTGTTGGAACAATTTCTGTTGAATTATGTCTGCGTCCTAATAGAAACTGATCAGCATTTTGTGTCCAGACTCACAAGTATATTTTATTTGTTTGTTTGTTTGCATATTGGGGATTGAACTCAGGTGAGCTATTATACCCCCGGCTCTTTTTATTTTTACTTTGAGACAGGGTTTTGCTAAGTTGCCTAGGCTGGGCTTGAACTTGTGATTCTCCTATCTCTGCCTCCTGAGTAGCTTATATTACAGGTATGCACCGTGGTGCCTGACTCATAGGTGTATTTAAACATTTCACATTAAGATAACCAGGAAATAAATGGTGTAGATAGGTGATTTATGTATAAATTAACATGAACAGCAATTGGTAAATTTTTGACTCAAAAGGAAGGGCCTGGACTCTCCATTGGTAGATTAATATCTATTTCAGGTAAAGCGAAATATTTCTTGTAGGTGCCTATCATTTTTAGGGTTCCCTGCTTCATGTGATTTGCTTCTGTTAATGATCTGTCATCTGGGAATCCTGGTCACACGGAAAAAAGGTGTCAACTGGCCTGTGTTCCTGTCATTTTCTCATGCCCTGCTCTAATTTATTTATTTATTTATTTTCTAAAGAGAGAGGGACAGTGAGAGAGACAGAGAAAGAGAGAAACAACTTTATTTAGTTTTTTTTCACATGGCCTTAGTTGCGCCAACACGCTGTGTACATGGTGCTGGGGTTTCAACCTGGGTCCTCGTGCTTGCCAGGCAAGCGCCGAAACCGCTGAGCCACCGCTCCAGCCCCTCTGATTTATTTAAAGCTTGGTTTCAGGGAATGTGGATTTATCCACCAATTACATCTGAGCCTGCTGCCTCTTGAGGAGTGCCTGTGTTTAACTATAGTCAAATGTGCCCTTAGATTTCTGTTTTAGTCAGTTTTCTTCATTGCTGTGACCAAAAGAACTGATAAAAACAATTTTAAGGAGGAAAAATTTATTTGGGGCTCACAGTTTCAGAGGTTTCAGTCCATAGATGGGCTACTTCATTGCTCTGGGGCCGAGGTGAGACAGGACATCATTTCATGGTGGATGGATATGGCAGAGAAAAGAAGCTCATGACTTGGAACCAGGAGGGTGGAGTGGAAAGCACTCTGCCCACCAAGAACATAAATTACCCCAGTGACAAACCCCCAATGACCCACCTCCTCCATCCACACCCTACCTGCCTACCTTAGCACCAACTTAATCTTACAGGGGATCAGCACACTGATTAGGTTAAGGTTCTCAAAACCTAATCATCTCACCTCTAAACTTTCCACGTATGAACTTTTGGGGGGAGCATTTCAGATCCAAATCGTAATAATTTCTAAGATGGGCACAGAGTTAATTCCTATGTCTGATGTGGAATGCACTCCACGGAAGGCACTGCTTGTGGGGTTTGATTTGTTCAGAGGTGGGACAGAGTCATGGTGTCAGTTAATGCACATTTAAAGTGTACCTTGAAGTCATCTGAAAATGGAATTCTCCTTTGTTCCTGGCTTGTGTTTGCTTCTGGTGTCTGTAATCATTTTGACATTTAAAACAGGGAGATATGATGAGACACCCATGAAGTTTTAAAGAAATTTATCACCTGTTTTTAATTTTTAAAAGTCACAGGAAACTAGAGACAGACTGATCGCTTTTTATGATGTTAATTAATATCTATGCCAAACTCAAAATAAACATTAGTAGTATAACTTAAATATTCGTATTAATAATCAAGGCCAATTTAAAAAGCCACAGTAGGGTTGCTTTGCAAGTCTTGCCAATGTATTAAGACATAAAACAGAAACAAGGCAGAGAGCTCATGTAGAAGATGCAGTTATTATTTGTATACCTTAAAACCTAAATCACTAGATTAAAAATTTTATTAGTGTTCATTTGTGAATGTTAATAAATCTAGGTAAAATATATTAGAAAAGCTTTTCTGTATATTACCAATAATCAGAAGATATAGAGGGGAAAATTTCCATTGCTAAGAATAAAAACAGACAAACACATCACCATTAAAACATAGGGGGCTGGAGCAGTGGCTCAGTGGTTGCAGCACTTGCCTGGCATTTTCGAGGACACAGGTTCAAACCCCAGCACCATGTGCACAACAAATTGTAGGAACAATGAAAGCCAAATGAAAAATTAAATAAAATTGATTCTCTTTCTCTCTCTTTCATTGTCCCTCTCTCTTAAAAAAGCAAGCAAACAAACAAAAAACAAAAAAAGCAAAAGCATAGTAAACATTGTCAAAGTTAATTAGATACTTGACTAAATGATATGGAAGTATGTTAGAATAATGAAAAGTTTTTAAAAATACACTGATCTAGTCATGCTCTGAACAACTAAACATTTTTAAAATGCCAGTTCTTCCCAAGGTAGCAAACACTTAAAATAACCTAGCTCATATACCAGTGAGACTTTTGGGGGATATTGGACAAAATGATCCTTCAGCCCATTTGGAAAAATCAAGAAAGGCAATTTTGAGTAAGATGCATGGTGGAAGGAGATGTTTACTATGTTTTAAAATATTCTAAAAAGATACAAAAGTTAAAACAGTGTGGTACTGTTCAGAATAATGTATGTTGAAAGAAAAGGAAAAGGAGATAAGAAATATCCAAAAGAAAAACACTTTGGGGAGGTATAGGAATTTCCAGCAATGGAAATTAAGCCTAAGGACAAACCATTTTTTGGCTTATAAAAATGAAAAAATAATATTTTTATACACTACTGATAGATGAGTAAATTGGACCAGTGTCTTTAGAGAACATTTTGGACCATGTATTTAAAAACCCACTTCTCTACCTCTTTGACTCAGTACTTTCACTCTGTCCTAAGAAAAGAGGGAAATAAAGATTTGCACAGACTGTAATTTATTTGGTAAGTCGATGTTAATGGGGCTGGAGCGGTGGCTTGGTGGTTACGACGCTTGCCTGGCATGTGCAAGTACATGGGTTCAAACCCCAGCACCCACATACACAACTAAGCGTCAAAGCAATGAAAGCCATGTGAAAAACTCAATAAAAATCGATTCTCTCTTCTCTCTGTCTCTCTCTCTCACTGACCTTCTCTCTTAAAAGGAAAGAAAGAAAGAAAGAAAGAAAGAAAGAAAGAAAGAAGAAATGATCTGAGTGTCCAGTAGCAGGGAATACTTTAGTGCAACTATACATAGGCATATTTTATAGACTTAAAAAAGAATTATATTTTCACAAAATGATAAATGAAAGAGAAAACCATTCCTAATGTAATGCCCAGCTATAATGGTATGGGAGCATTTTTACAGTGTACTGTCCCATCAACTAAGATATGCTGAGTGCTTGTTATGTCCCAGGCAGTGTACCATACTCATGGGGTACATTTGAGTACACAGAAGAATTGCCTTAGGGACATGAAATTGCTAGGATTTGTAATATTAATGAATACTATAATACTGCTATTAATAATGAAAAGCTTAACTTGCAAAATGTCTCCTCTAATCTTGTAACAAAAAGTGTTGTCATCATCAATGGTGGTATATAACTCAGGAACGAGAAATAAGTGCGAAGATTTTATTGGTGGGTTTTTTTCTTTTAAGAGAGGAACGGTTAGAGAGAAAGAAAAACAATTTTATTTAGTTTTCCATTGCTCCCACACTTCGTTGTGTATGTGGTGCTGGGGTTTGAACTCTTGTCCACGCAGATTCCAGACAAGTTCTGCAACCCCTGAGCCACCACCCCAGCCACTTTATTGGTAATTTTTGTGTGGGTGAAAGTATGACAGGTGATTTTCGTTTCATCATTAGGCTTTCTAGTACTTTCCAAATTTTCTATAAAAGCTAACTTACATGTAACAGTCAGAACAAAATTAAAAAGGAAATCCCCATGGTCTTTCTCAAAATGTTATCTGGACACAAACTCACAGTTTACAAAAGGTCATTTATTTAACCCAAGAATTAACCCCTAACACAGCAAGTTACCCTGGTATAATTGCAGAATTATGCCATTTAATCATGATGTATTATGTTTTCTTTTTTTTTTTTAAAGGACCATGTTGAATTTAATGAAAATAAAGATGTGAAGTGTGACAAAGATAAATATATTGTGAACTGAACAATGGGGGCTTGGAGCTTGTGTGGAGACATACACAAGTATAAAAACAGACTAATAATATGAATATAGGGAGGAATGGTGCATGCCTGTAGTCCCAGAGACACAGGAGGATGAGGTAGGAGGATCACAAGTTCAAGCCCAGCCTCAGCAACTCAGACCTTGTTTCAAAATAAACAATAAAAATGGCTGGGGATTCAGGTACAGTGCCTCTGAGTTCAGTCCCAGGTTCTGAAATAACTAAGTAACAATAACAATATGAATATAGGTTGGATGTTCGCTGTGTCACGCTCTATTATGTGCTCTCTATGTTGATCCTATGAGATGGGGAGGTAATGTCACCCCCTTTTACAGAGGCGAGAGCTGAGACCTCAAGCATTGTGCTTCTTAGGGGTATCCCTGGTACCAGAGGCTGAGCTGGCATTTAAACCCAGGGAACCTGGGCTGTAAATCACGAAAGCATATCACGTGTTCAATAAGACATTGACTTTCCGGAGTCCCAACCCAGTTAATTTCAAAGAACTGCAAGGGAGTAGCTCTGGAACCCTGCTGGGTAAAGGCTAATTGAAATCAGGAGTAAAGCTTTATGCTGGTTTATTTGCTACCGGAAGGACCAGCTCTTTCTTGTCCTTGCTTAAAAATCAGAGTGCCCAAGTCAGCAATCTGTGGCAAAGGATAGGGCTGAAGATTCTCTCTGCGGCTTTGCTAAATTGAAGCCTCTTTCAAGGTCTGTCTCTCCTTTTCCCTGCAAAATGAGCAGCTGTACACTTGCCTTCTTGATTTAGGAGTTATTCTTTCTTTGGGGTGAAACTGATTCAAAGCTGATTAAAAATTCCTGTGATTTGTAAAAGGTGACATTTGCTTGATGTCCCTGTTCCTTGGTGGGTGCCCTGTTATTTCAGGATGTCCTCAGTATTAGAGTTGGCATCTCACTTGCCTTCTCCTGCCCACCCTGCCTTGGGCTGGATGTTCCTGTAAAAATCCTTGTGAATCGTGTGGGCAGCCGTGGCAGCTATCCAGATCTTCCAAGTGTGAGATCTTAAGACGGTTTCTCAAATCCGTGGCTCTCTGTTTTATGTTTGCACCACAGGGGAATTAGAGAGGAGTCACCTAGCAAGTTTGACAACCGTGGGACCTTTGTGCCCAGCTATCCAGGTGGGAGAATGGTCCCATCCGTGCCTTGTGCTTCCAGAAATGGTCTCTCATTACAATGATGTTGCCTGACACCTCAGTGCTTCTTCCCCCAAGAGGGACAAGTGGCCCAGACACAAGTTTTACTTTATTGCTGGTCACTAGCCTTCCCCCACAACCAAAACCTTGCTTCTGCATCTGAGGAGGGGAGCTGCGGTTTAAGTACTTCTGTGTGTTAGAGTCCTTGCCAGTGGTGCAAACAGATGTGCATGTTTTTCTTATTGGCCTCTACATCTGAAAGACACATGCTATTTGTCACTGGCTTCCTTAAGGCCACAAAGAGACATCAAGAGGCCCAGCTGTGCGGGCTTTCTGACTTGGGACAAGGACTGATGTTAAGGGCTCCCTCTTCCCTCCATTTCCTTGAGACCAGAGGGCCAGGGTGCCCTGTGGGCACTGCTGGCCTCTGGTTGAATTGTTTTGGCAGAGAAGAAATTAGGGTTGGCAAGAGGCCTTGCAAGCCCTCCCGCCTGCCAGGGTAGACTGCCTCCTAATTGCAAACAGATGGGCTAGTTCCAGTGGAGCGTGGGGACAGACTCCATGTCCCTCCCTATGAGAGCTGTTTGCAATCCACCCCTGATGCCCTGTTTCTCATCAGGGAAACAGGGGTCTCATCTAGCAGGGCTAGAGGACAGCTGCCCCACTCGGATGAGCCCTGGCACTCCCAAATGTGCCGCTGTGAATGCTTTTAAAGTAGGTTGGAACATTGGGATTTGGTTGCATTTCATCTTTCTCTGCTTCCAACTGCGTTTTTGATGAATGATTTTGAAACCTTTCTCTCTCTCTTCTCTTCTGTTTCATTTGAATGCATTGTGTCCTGTGGAGGGAATGTCCTACACACAGCGAGTTTGCACCTGGAATGTCCCTCAAGGGTGTGTTGAAGGTTTAGTCCCCAGTGTAGAAATGTTCAGAGGTGGAACTTTGGGGAAGTGATTGGAAAATGAGGTCTCTGATCTCATCAATGAATTAGTCCATTGATGGATTTATAATTTGATACCATTATTTAGCAGTGGTAGAAACTGTAGGAAGTGGGACCTAGTTGAAGAGACTGGGTCCTTTCAGGTGTGCCCTTGGGGACTATATCTTATCCCTGGCCCCTTTCAATCTTTTTGTGCTTCCCAACTGCCATCAGGTGAATAGCTTTTCTCTGCCATGATGTTTCTGTCTTGTTACAGGACTAAAACCATGGACTGAAACTCTGAAACAAATAAACCTTTCCTCTTTAAGTTGTTTTCCTCAAGTATTTGGTCATAGCAATGAAAAACTGACTTTTTATGCATATTTCTACTCATTAGTGAAGTTCAGTTTTCCTAATGAATGGGCAAGGACCCTATCTCTCTGGGCACACAAACCCCCAGGGACTGTTGATTCTGCAGTCCTCAGAGCAGGGAGGGCCTTGAGCACACAGCCCTGAGAGTGGGTATATGAGGGACTTAAATGGCTCTGCACCCGAAGGACCTGGATTGAATGGCCAGCCACAGCTCTGTTGCTTCCCTGTGGCTCTGAGCCTTTGTTTACCTGCCAAAGTTCAGTCTTTTCTCTGTGAATGCCAGTAACTAGATCTCTTTAGTTACTGGAGGGTGGGGGTCATGATTACTTGGGAATGTGGGAAGTAGAAAAAGTCTGTTATGTCTCCACTGGACATAATTCTTATTTTTTCCTCCCCCAAACTTTGATGAGGTCCTTCTTTGAACTAATAGCTCATTGCGAAAGAATACATAATGCCTTAAGTGTGTTCTCCAGAGTTCACATATTGGAAACTTCATTGTCAGTGGAAAAGTTTTGGGAGGTGGGGCCTAATGGAAGGTGTTTAAGTCACCTCAGGAAGGGACTTGTGACGGTTATAAGGCCTTGAGGCTGTCAACTTAATCTCTTGTTCTTTTGTTCTCTCTTGCTCTTCCACCCTCTGCCAAGGGAGGATTTGTTATAAATTTCCCAACTCAGGTAGTCTGTTCTAGCTGTAGAAAATGGATTAAGACAAGATACTTCTTTCTTTCTTTCCTCCTCTTTTTTTTTCTTTTTTTTCTGGGAATCGAATCTAGGGATGCTTTACCACTGAGCTATATCCCCAGCCTTTTTTATTTTGTGACAGGTTCTTACTAAGTTGGTCAGGGTCTGGATAAGTTGCTGAGGCTGGCCTTGAACTTGCAATCCTCCTTCCTACCTCAGCCTCTTGAGTCTCTGGGAGTACAGGTGTGTGCCTCTGTGGTCAGCTGTAGGGAAGGGATTTTAAGACTAAAACAAACATGGATATGTGATGAGGAATGCAAAATTTAGGTAAATTTTTAATTAAGAATAAAAATGATTAGATCTGCATTGCTTCTCTGTCCCTGACTTTGCCTGCTTCTCCTTCCCTTGTACATGCAGATATGCACATACGTAGATGTTCACACACTGAGTCGTCACACACAGAAATGCAGAGCCACACAGGTAGATACACATGCTGACTAGACTCACACTTGCAGATACACACTTTTACAGACTACATCTTGCCGGTGGACCCCATGGGAGGGATTTGAGAAGCAGTACTGTATTGTGCAGGGACAGCTCTGCAGAGAGCCACAGGTGACAGTCAGCAACTCAGTGCAAAGGTAGGAGCAGAAGTAGCCTACCTTGGGGATTCTGTGCTGGAATTCTTCTACTCCTGTGTTATGTAAATTCCTGCTCACGTAATACATCATACCCCACCACTCCACTTCATTGCCTCTCTTACCCACATTATGGCTGCATTAGGGCTTGTCCTGATGTCACAGTTGATTGGACCAGTTGTGGGCACTTGTTCTTAGCCAGACCCACTTGGCTTCTGGCTGGGAGACATTGGAATGACCTTAGAGCTGTGTTCTTCATGGAAGAATAGTGCTGGGGATTGCACCCAGAGCCTTGGGCATGCTAGGCAATTACTCTACTTTTGAGCTACATCCCCAGTGCAGGGTGGCCATTCTTCAGGGACAGAAACAAATGGAGTGACCCCAGAGAAGAGCAGAGGTAAAAGGAAGGCAGGATTCTAAAGGTTGGGAATGCCTTGTCTGTGGAACTGCTCATAGGTGGGGACTTGCCAGCATCCTGTGATACAGAGGTGAAAGGTCACTGGAGTGGGAGAGTTGAGTTGCATCCTTTGCAGCAGGAAAAGCCACACATGATGCCCTTGGAGGCCAAGTACTCTGGGTGGGTTGATCTTCACTCAGTTACTTTCAAGCCCATTGGGGCAGTGGCCAAGGCCCCCTGAACCCACTTGGTTCTTTGTGTCTTTAGTGGATACAGAATTGGGCTTGCTGTGTCACCTCTGGCAGTGATGGTTGTTCCTTTTTCAGAGAGCCACAGGGGTTTCCTCTGTAATGAGTGCCCTGGCCCCAGAAGTCTGCTAGGAATGCTGTAATCTCTGTAATCACTGACAGTGGGCCCAAAGGCTTTCAGCCTGTATACCTGGGGCCCAGGCAGAGGGAGACACTCTGGGAGAGAGGTGGCCTTGGCATGTGGTTGTGGGTGGAGGTAGGAAGATGACTGGCGGGGGTGGGTACTATTTTGTTCCACTTAAAGATTATGAAGAGAGATACTTGTGCACTGGTCCTGGTGTTGCAAGAGAAGTTTAGTGTTTCTGTCCTACTGGAACGAAAGAAATTTAGCTGTGCATATCAAAGAATAGAAGTCTGTCCTCTTAGAAGTTGCTAATTTGCAGCTCTGTGACACAGATTTGAGTAATGAGAGGATCTGATCACCAGGCATGTGAGACCTATACAAATGTTAGTCGAGGTTCCTGGAAAGAAGTCAAAGACAGAGAGACTGTTGGAGCAAGTCATGATTCTTTAAAGTTGCCACAAGCCGGATTGATTTAGTTTGGCAGAAACTACAAAAACAAACATGGAGTTTAGAAAAGCAAAAGCTCATGTGATTGCAGCTCTGGCCTCAGAGAAAAGGAAATGCTTCATCAATTGCATCGTGGACCAAAGTGTGTTGAGGCTCCCTCTCCCCCACCTGATAATTTTAAGATCGTCTGGAACAGCTATAAACAAAAGCTGGAGACACTCAAACAGCCCGCAGAGGCCCATTTCCCCTCCCCATCCCTAACAACTAGCTGGGCCTTTGTTTGCCTTTTGCTTTTACTCCTTAAGTAAATCTTAATCATGATCATTAAAACTAACCTTGACTCTCTTTTTGTTGCCATGGGAACCAGATGGGGCCTCATCTTGGTGAGATGGCCATGGGATTGTAGATCCAGGAGGACCACCTGCCCCCCATGTTATGGCTGATTGACAGGGGCATGTGCTGTCCAGGAGCTGGTGTCCACGGTAAGATGGTCCTGGATCAGTACAGTCCACATGAGGTCCTCTTCCCTGGATTGGACAGGCACAGGTCCCAAACTGGAGCCCACAAGAATCAAAGGTCAGAGATGGGGGATGTCAGCCATCAGGGCTTGGCTTAGCCAAGTGGAACCCCTTCTCTTTGGTACACACAGTCTCTTCTCAGACATGTTTGCACAGCCCAAGAATATACTTAAGCTTGCCCCAACTTCTTCTACTACTACTACTACTACTACTACTACTACTACTACTATTACTACTACTACTACTACTAGTACTACTTCTTCTTCTTCTTCTTCTTCTTCTTCTCCTCCTTCTCCTTCTTCTCCTCCTCCTCCTCCTCTTCCTCCTCCTCCCCTCCTCCCCCTCCTCCTCCTCCTCCTTCCTTCTTCCTTCTTCTTCTTCCTGTTTTTTTAAAGGAAGAGGAGACAGTGAGAGAAAGAGAAGCAATCTTTATTTAGTTTTTCATGTGACTTCCATTCCTCGGAGACTTTGTTGTGTACGTGTACGTGGTGCTGGGGTTTGAACTTGCGAACTTGTGCATGCCAGGCAAGCGCCGTAATCACTGAGCCACCGCTCCAGCCCCTTGTCCTGACTTGTACTATGCTCATCTGTGGTGACCTATATGCTGATGTGCTCCTCTTTGGCTGGGATGACACCACAGAACATCTTTTACCCTGCTTGATAGAGACAGGTCTCTATTCTGGAACGAACTTGGGGTGAGGGCAGCTGAGTTTTACCCTTCGCAGATGGGTACCAACTTTCCTCCCCCATGACTCTCTTTCAGAAATAAAGTCAAATGCCTTACCAGCCCAAGCCCCTTGGCCTCATGCATGTGAGATAACAGATGTTCGCACTGCCTGCTGCCTGCCCACAGTGGGCAGCAGGGAAGTTCCCAGGCAGAGAGAGCCTGGCCACCTGGTCTTTCAGGAATTCTGTATTACTTTTTCAGAAATACTAAGAGGCTTCAAGGTAACTTAAAAGCTCTGATGATCAGTTAAAATACACTTCTTCAAATACTTTATCACATTTTTAGGAGATTTAAGATAGTGTCAACTTAAAGTGGTGGTATACTTTAAGTTGACTCTTATAAGTTGCTTGTGTAATAGTTACATATTTTTCTCCATTCCCATTTTAAGTGTCTTTTCTTTTTTGCAATTAGTCTCAAAACTAATGAGTGGCTCATGATGGTCTTTCCCTCACTTTCCCTTCCCATGTCTAAGTCCTCTGGTTTGTTTTTTAGTCCATTTTCTGTTGCTATCACAGACTATCCTGGGACTGGGTGATTTATTAATAAAGACGTTTATTTTGGTTCATGGGCCTGGAGGGAAGTCCAAGAGCATAGTACCAGTATCTGTTTGGCTTCCCGTGGTGGCCTTGTGCTACTTCAGCTCATGGTATAAAGTAGAAGGGCAAGTAGGAGAGACAAAACATGAGGGGTGGACCAGCTTTATAAGAACCAGTCCCTCTTGCCCTCTTGCAGAGCTTGTCACTGCTTAAAGGCCCTTCGCCTCTCAATACTGTTACGTAGGGGACCAAGCTTCAGAATGAATTTCGGAGGGGACAAATCACATCCAGACCATAGCAGATTTGCCGTGTCATTTCCCTGAAAATATGCTGAGCCAGGCAATGTAGCAGGGTATAGCAAAAAAAGTCACAAGTAGTTGAGGGCATTGTGGGTGCCAGTAATATAGTAATGGGACTAGAGTGGGATGTGGGGGGAAGTCCTTCAGGAGGTTAGAATTTCTGAGAATGTGGTTTCTGCAGGGAAACTCACCATGGCATGGAGCCGGCCACCATGGCAAGGCCATGAAACACATGTGTCCACGTCTTGGAGCAAAAAAGTGTGTGTGTGTGTGTGTGTGTGTGTGTGTGCAAGACCCGCAGGAGGGTCAGACTGGCTGTCTGTAAGAAATAAAGCTACTTGAGAGTGGGAGAGTGGGGCCAGAGTTTTGCAGGTGGTGAAGAGGATTTGGAGCTTGAGTTGGAGTGGGATTGAAGGTAATTTGGAAGATTTTAAGCAAGGAAATAACATAATCTAACTTATCTCATGGAGGGATCCCCCTGGCTGCAGGCAAACAAATGGCTTTGGTGGCCTTGCAAGGACGTGGGGACCTGGGTGGGGTTCAGAGGTGAGCCAGAGTGTGATGACTGTTGAGGGTGACAGAATTGGGGAGAAGAGACCAGTTTGGACATCTAAGGGATGGAACAGATGACTGAGCCACTCCCTATGAGGAGCTTGGGGAAGGGGGACCAAGATGGTCCTGGGTGTTTGTCTTGAGCAATTAGATGGCCTATGGTATTGTTTACCATTTACGGAGAGTTTTCTAAGGTGGGGAACACACAGGTTTTGGGAGTGACCATAAGCACTTAGAATGGTCCAAAGGCCACATGATAGGGTTTAAGACAAATTGCAGGGCAGTCCCTACCCCTATGAGTGACGGTGGTTTTTGTGCTGTTGGGTTTTTGAAACCTACCCATCTCCAGATATCTGAGTGTTGCCAAGAGATTTGATGATCTAATCAAGAAAGAAAGGCCCCCGGACCTACTCAGTATTGCAAAGTGCTCCTTTTTGATTTTTTTTTTTTTTTTTTGGCATCTCATCAAATAGCTTTAGTTTGCCGGAATTTACCTGGAAGACTATCCCTTTCTCGAAGGCTGACAGTAAAGGTACTGTCACATTCTTCATCAAGAACACCCTTGGATAGCCAGCAGGCAGTTTCTGAGATAACAGTATATACCTTGTTTATTTGAGGATTACTGAAAAATCCTGTAACTCACTATGAGCCTGTCAAAAGCAAGAGGAATTTCGGTTAATACCTCCATCTTATTGTACCCATTTTATCTGTAAATATTTAATGTTCTCTTTTTAGCACCTTTTTTTGACCCATGTATTCTAATTGCCTTTAAAATTTATTTTTTTCAACCCATGGGAGCACTTTTATTATGAATGAAAATGCCTGTGGTTTCTTTGCTACTACAAGGAAGCTATATGGCTCAGTTATTACTGCTCATCAGAGGAAAATCATTTTATACATGCCATGAATCTGTAATATGACATGCTAGAAGCCATAGATCATTTTGAAATGTAATGCAGATCATTTATTATGGAAAAGGGTAGTTGAAATTATTGAATTTCCTTCTTGAAACATAATCTATATAAACCATAAACTTTTCCTTAAAACCATTATGTAAGTAGACCTTCACAATTCACTAGGAGAATTAAATTGCTGGCATTCTTTGGTCCTGCCTGTTGAACTGTTGGTTTTCTTTTCTTTTTCTTTCTTTCTTCCCTCTCTCTCTCTCTCTCCCTGTGCTGTTTTCTGAGCAGTTGGTGAGAGGGCACATTTTTGCACCATTGCTGATGACAAACATTTGGCTGGGTGCTTTGTGGGATTGTCACCAAATGTGGCAGCCATGGTGCTGAGGAGGGAAGGGGAGCACAGAGGTTAGCTAAGCCTGTGGGAACAAGGAGAATCTGGGTTTCAACTCAGTTTTCTTTGTTTTGTGTTTTAAATTATCATAGCCCACATTTTTATTTTAAAGCCATGCTGTGGGTGTATACAATTATCCTTCAGTATGCAAAGGGGCATGGCTCAAAAACTTTCCCACTGTGTATACCAAAATCGCCAGGTGCTCAAGTCACTTATACAAAATGGCATAGTATTTGTGTATAACCTACATTCATCCTCCAGTGTAATTTAAATCATCTCTTGATGTAGTTTATTTGCATTAAAAGACAAAATACAACAAATCTCCCGTTGCAGGTTTTTGGAGGGCAAGGGTCTGAGCATGCTAGGTAAGCACTGTTAAGACTGAGTCACACCCACAACCCCCTTTTGCAGAGCTTAATAGCTCTTGTTTCCATTCTAGAATTGGGCAGCAGTCCAGACCAAAAATGATTCAGAATGCCCCACTTCCACTTGTGAGGGATGTTATAAGCAGAGAAAAGGAAGCATGACACACAGGAGATCTTCAAGTGAAGTAGAGAGACAACCTGGTTGGTGACAGTTCAGGTGTGTCTTGTTGGCACCTTGGGATTGGCTGAGACTCTGCCGCTTGTTACTCATTAAAGCTGCTTACTCAAGTTAGGTTGCAGTGCGTTTTGCAGGGAGAAACCTTTCGATCAAACGTAAAATATGCAAGAAAGTAGCTTTTGACCATACAATTCAGTTTAACACTTATAATGTCTAATACAATGTGTTATATAACTAGTTATGCTGTACTGTTAAGGGAAGAAAAAAGTCTGTTTATCTGTATGTGTTCAGTCCAAATACAGCATCATATGCCAGATACATAGTATAGGTCAGCACAGTGTAACTTCCCTTCTGATATCTGCAGTTGGGGGAATCTGAAGACACTGAGTCCCACTCTTGTTTAGCTCTTAGCTGTACCAACTTTTTTTTTTTTTTTTTTTTTTTTGCACTGGGGAGTGAACACAGAGGTGTTTAACCACTGAGCCACATCCCCAGTGTTTTTAATTTTTTATTTTGAGACAGAGTCTCACTAAGTTGCTAAGGCTGGCTTTGAATTTGTAATCCTCCTGCCTCAGCCTCCTGCACCACTGGGATTACTGGCATGTGCCACATCACCTGGCTCACTGTCTCCTTTTCTTGAGAGTTTGATTGTCTTCACACAAGGCGGAGGTCCTTGAAAGGCAGGAATCTTATCATTTTTCTTAACAATAAGAAATTAGGAGCACGTGTTGGTAATATCTTATGATTTGAATTGTTGAGGAAGTCTGTAAACTTCTAGGGATCGGAAATTACTTTTTCTTTTGAATTTGTGCGTTTCTAGAAGAAGAGTATGTACTTAGCCTGCCACTGTGGTACTACTTTGAGTAATGTTTTATTTATGTTCAGAAATCATGGCTTGTTGATGGCAGTCAGTGAAATGAGTAGATGTGAGGACTTGTCATGCCATGGCTCTTTCAGAACCTGCCTTCTTATGGGCTGGGGAACTGGCATTCTCACCCCTGTGTGCACAGGGCTATCAACAGATCAGAGTCCTCTCTGGGGAGGTGACAGAGCCATGCTGTTGCCCTCTAGAGGTGGAAGATTTCTTGCAAGACTGGAAATGCATCAAGTTTTCTTTTGATCACCCCACCCCCACCCCATCATCATTTTTCTTCTTGATGAAATACCTCATTTAGCCATTTGTTCTCCTTTCAGAGAGAAAATGCCTTAGAATTCAGGATGGCCAGTCAGCGTGGTAGTAGTTTCTGCCACCTTTTAAGTTTTCCCAGTGGCTTTTACTCCTTCCTGATTTCTGAGGGCCTTTTTCAGCTCTTGACTGGGGAAGCCCCACTTTTCTGAGCCATAAATACTTTGTTGAGAATTGTGTGGTTATGATGAGTCCTCTGGATGAAGGGAGAATCAGAAAGGCCTTGCAGAGGGCTTTCTAGAGTGGGCTGTGAACTGATGCTGAATGGCAGAGGTCTGCCCAGGGGTTTGGGCAGGATGGAATCTTCTAGAAGGCTGCTGTGGGCTCAGGAGCTGGAACAATAGGGTTTTTTTTCTACGATTGGTTGTTCTTTGACATTCCATTGCTGTGTGGTTCCTCAAGAACCCAGAAAGCAAGTCCCCCAGTGTGGGCCTGTTTATAGTTCACAAAGACCCTTCTCACGTCACACCCTGCCCCCTGTGAGTTCACTTGGCTCCTCTCGCCCTGTGGGTTCTGCGTGGTGTTCCGCAGATGGCAAACCCGTCCTGACCCAGACACGACAGCCCCAAACAATCTGGTTACTGTTTAAACAACCGGTGTACATAATGAGCCGTCCGCGACCGAGAGTGTAAATACATTTAGACAAGTAGGAGTTCTGTAGAGTGAAAGTTTAGGTTACTCGAAAACATCAACAGCTGTAATTTGTAGGCCCTTGTAGTGCAAGGGGTGTGAGTGATGTAAACCGTAGAAAGCCAGCGTTCCGTTGATGTATATTTTGTCGTTGTGCCAGGAGGCCAGGCCTGTTCTATTTCCTTTGCTGTGAATTAATCTTGAGGGGGCACCACCTGCCAGAAAATATTTCTATTTTCTATTTTAGCCAAAAATAAATGTAGAGGTGGCTGGTGTTCGTGGGAGCCTTGGCAAGACTGATTTGGGCAATGGTGATTACCTCTGTGTCGAGGACTGCTATAGTTGGTCAGCTCCCCTTCCCTTACCATTGACAAGGTAATGAAGGATAAGCTACAAAGGCCTGCCATTAAGGTAAGTTCAACAGTCAGTCTGCAGCTAGACACGTAAAAAGAACCGCAAATGTTGTTTGCTTGAGCTAAACCCTTCACTGCTTTGAAAGCTCAGGAAGTTGAGCTGTGGGAGTCAAGAAAGCCCTTAGTGGGGTGTCTTTTTGGTGAAAGGATACTGTGAAAGTTCCCTCTTTTTGGCCTAGGTGGGAACTATTTGAAGACCTGTAAAATTAAGTATTTTTCTTTACAAGGGGCAAGGCAGAGAGTCACGCGGGTATAAAGGATTACTGGGTTTCTGTTGACCAACTGCATAGTTCGTATATACCCGGCTCTACTCCAAGGCCACACATGTGTGTGAGGGACAGGCCACACACGGGTGTGTGCCTGACTCTCAGAGGTGCTGATCCTGCCTTATGTTTGGAAACAACATTTAATGTTGGTTTTCACAGCCACTCTGAATCCCTGGATTAGTTTCTGAGGCCTCCCCTGACACCCTTTACTCCCCAAATGCCCAGCCAAGTGCCAGAGCTTGGAGGTATTTATTTTTAGATTACTTACATGGGAAAATGTAAGGATCTTGTGATGTCAACTAGCTATTTGCCCAATCTACTCATTTACTTCCATGAGACACCATCTGGAAATTTCACAAACACAGAAGAAGCCAAAGGATTTGTATAGATTTTAGCAGAAATGAAGTATCAAGCGAACTGGACATGAAGTTAGGCTAAACCAGAGTAAGAGGGAGCCAGGTGCTTAGAGCACTTGGGAAATTCCTTAGAATCAAGGTCATCATTTAAAAATGTGTCCAGGATTTGTTTAAATTTGGGTTGGTAAGGTCTATAAATGTCTGTCAGGAAGGAAGAGGGTTGAGGAAGCATGCTCTGCAGGGCCACTCAGGGAAGGACCCAGGTCACTCAAGAGCAAGTGCCTCCGTTCCAAGGGAGGCAATGAGCACGCAGGGTATGTGGGCTACCAGGTTTAAAGTTGGCTTGTTTGAGTAATTCTCAGGGGTCCAGGTGGCAGCTACCCCTTGGTGTGACCCCAGGGTGAGTAGGATGAGGGAATGATGGCATTATCTCCCTGGAGAGTTTGATAGAGGAGGTGGTCGGTGAGCGGGCTTTGGATTGATGGTTTGCATATTAAGACATTCACTGGCAATTCCTTTGCTATCTCTAGAAATTGGCCAGCCCCGGGAGAGGCTGTCACTCCAGGGTCGGCAAAGTGTGCCAGATGACAAAACATCAGAAAATTACAGACAATAAAGAAGCATGATTAAGAGGCTGGAGCAGTGGCTCGGCAGTTACAGCACTTGCCTGGCATGTGCAAGTATGTGGGTTTGAACCCCAGCACCATGTACACAACGAAGTGTTGGACCAACGAAGGCCACATGAGAAACTAAATGAAGTTGATTCTTTCTTTCTTTCTTTCGAGAGAGGGACAGTGAGAGAAAGAGAGAAAAACAATTTTTATTTAGTTTTTTCATGAGGCTTTTGCTGCTCCTAGACTTCGTTGTGTACGTGGTGCTGGGGTTTGAACTCTCATAGTTTCGCATGCTGGGCAAGCACCACAACCGCTGAGCCGCTCCAGCCCCTCTGTCCCTCTTTCTTTCTTTTTTTTTTTTTTAAAGGAACTTGATTAATATGTCCCTTTGGTAGGGAAATTCTGCTGGACCACCCTCCCTGATCCAGAGGAAGAATCCAGGAGAAGCAGCTCACTTTCCTCCATGGGCTGAACAAAACCCCCCGACCACACTCAGGAGAATCACATCCTCCCAAGGGCCCTGGTTGCCTCTTCCCTTAGTCCCTATCGTGTGGGCCCAGGTGTCCCTGAGGGATATCTGAGGGACAGCATTCCCCTCCTTCCCAAGGTCGCTGAGCAATAGAGGGAGGGCAGGAAGCAGGTGGGCTGATGTGGAGCAGCTGATAACCTGTCACCAACCAGTGCTGCCATCCTGGCCTGGGCAGATGTGAAGAGGGATGGATCTATGTAGTGGATGCTTCCTGTTCCAATCCAGAGTGTCCCCAGTCCACACAGCCAGCCTTCCTTGATCCCTTAGGCCCGTGGGGACAGGAATGCTTCTTGTGTGTTTGTCACAGCACTCTGTAGATCTGAAACAGAATCATGGTGACTCATGACCAGAGTCAATGCCACCTGTCCTCATTGTACCCAGGAAGGCTCTACACGAGCATCGTGTGCATTTCTTCTAGAAATAGCCTCCGTGTGAAGATAACTCCTCACAATGTCAAGTCAAAAGGACATTTGGGCAAGGGTGGCTGATAGCCACATTTGCAGCAGAAGAAGGAATAACAATAACTGTAAAAAGGAATCAGTAGGAGCTGGAGTGGTGGCTCAGTGGTTTCGGCGATTGCCTGGCAATCACGAGGACCTGGGTTCAAACCCCAGCACCATGTACACAACTGAGTGTTGGAGCAACTAAGGCCATGTGAAAAACTAAATAAAGTTGTTTCTCTCTTTCTCTGTCTCTCTCACTGTCCCTCTCGCTTTAAAAAAAAAAAAAAAGGAAACAGTAAATATGTGAATAGGGGCAAATCTGCAGCAGCTGTGGTTTGTTCTTACCCTGGACTATCATGCTGCTGTCAAAAACAATGGAATGGTGCTCTATCAACATTTGGAATACCCTTGGAGAAAAGTGTGCCAGGGTGCTCACCAGGCTGTACCCTGCCGCCAGGACTGTTTGGAGGGAAGCTGTGTTGCCCTGAGAAGGAGTGGTGTACATGTGCCATGCACATGACCAGCCACATACATATACAGTCGTCCTTCAGTGACTTGGGGATCAAATCCAAGACCCTGAGGATACAAAATCTGCAGATGTTCAAGTCTCCCGTGTGAAGTGGCAGATAATTTGCATATAAACTTCACACATGCTCCCATAAACTTTGAATCACCTCTAGATTACTTACAATACCTAGTGCAATGTAAACACTGTGTAAACAATTGTTGTTCAGTATTGTTTAGGGGATAATGACAAGAAAATAAGTCTGTACATGTTGAGTACAGATGCAATTGTTTTTACTCCAAATATTTTCCACCTGCAGTTTCATTGAATCCATGGATGTGGAATTCACTGACATGGAGGGCTAATTATATGTTTATGCATGTGTGAGTGTATGGCCATACGTTTATTTTATTCAGATTTTTAGGATTTATTTATTTCACTGTTTTAATTAGGTCACAGGACTGTATTACCATATTGGGCATCAAAGTTCATTTACTTTTACTCCTTTGTTGTACAAAAGGGTGGATAGACAGTCATAGTTTCAAAAATAGTGGTGATTTCAGGAGGTTTCTTCTAATCATATTTTATTTGTCTGGGTTTACAAGTTTGTGACATGTATATAAAGAAAAAGGCAATAAAGCTAAATCATTGTGATGGGAAAAAATGAGAATAATTCCAACTTCTAACTACCTTGGAATTCCAGTTCTAACTACTTGCCCTCCAATTGCAGGTACCAAAATCTACAGATGGCTGGGACCCTTACCTTTTAAAGCACCCTAGTGTTTGCACAGACCCTAGTGCATCTTCCCATATACCTTAAGTGATATCTAGATTACTTTATAATAACTAATGCAATGCAGATGCCATGTAACTAGTTGTTGTACTGAATTTCTTAGAGAATAAAAACAAGAAAAAAATGTGTGAATATGTTCAGTAGAAATGCAAATTTATTTATTTAATTTTTTTGCTGAGTATTTTCAATCTGAGGTTGTTTGAATCTGCAGGTGTGAACCCCAGGAATACCAAGGGCCAACTGATACGCCTTCACTGTGTGGGTCCAGCTTGATCTAAACCTGTGTGGAGAGAGATTTTGAGATGAAATTGTAAGACTGCAGTGGCTGGTCCATGGTCGTTGTACATCACGTGTATCTTTTATGCTAATGTGGTTCTGGGGAAGTAAGCCATCTGAACATGCTACACTTCTTCTTCTTCTTCTTACACTTGAGATGTCCTTACCTCGTGTTTTCATGTGGCGTTTGAAGGCAAGATCAAGGATTTTGCCTGGGAGGACCAGCTCATGCTTTGTCTTCTCCCTCCGTGGGTTAGACACAGCAGCTTTAAGCTTTTTGGCCAGGGCTGGTGAGAAGCAAGTACTAGATCTTCTTAGAAAAGTACTTTGTCATTCACATCCCACTGTGCACACGGTTTCATTGCCATGATTAAGATTCCTTGACTTCTGCTTTCTATAAGTTTTCCTTGCAAGGATGTAGCAGCATTGTAATTGAACACAGGCAGCTCAGAGTTAGTTTACTATCTACTCATCTGCTATGGTTTAGTGTGTCCCCCAAAGCATTCACGAGTTTGGAGCTTGGTCCCCAGTGTGATTGGAGAAGTGGTGGGACTATTAAGAGGTGGGGCCTAGTGCAAGGTCATACTGGCCTCTCCTCACTCTCTTGTGTCCTTTTTTATTATATGAGTTCTACCTGTCTCACATGTCTTGCCACTGTGACACCATCTGCCTTGAGGCCTTTACTACATCTGAGCTGATCCTTGTGCCAACTTCTAGGACTCTGAGCTGAGTAAGCCTCTTTTCTTTATAAGAGTGTTCTGCCTCAGGCATTTCATTATAGCAACAGAAAGTGCACCGATTCTCCTCCTGCCATAGGAGCTGATGTGCTGGTGGATGTGGAATGGAAAATCCAGGACTGTCAGTTCTGCTTCCAGCAGAATGCTGAACTCTTGCCCTTAACTTTTTAATGGTTATGCAATGAGCAGCTGGCATAAGGAGGCTGCCCCAGAGTTTGGGGCTTCAGCTCTGGCACCCGATGCTGCACTCTCAGTCTTTGATGTGAACTGCCCCTCCTCCTTTTCTCCGAATTCAGGCCTAGCCTCTCTGAACTCCAGGTTCTTTTCCACCTGCACATTGAACCCCTTATCCACCCCTGCTTCACCTCCTGCCTTTCCTGGTGTCCTCTCTCTTCCTGGATCAGCACTTTCCTCAGGCCCCACACCTGCTCTGCTGCCCCAGGGCCTGCAGTGCCTCTTCCAGGCCCACACCTCAGCCTGGCTACCCTCAACTTTGCCCCTGTGCAGAGTACACATCATCTACCTCTGTGAGGCATCGTCTTCTTGGGCATGGTTTTCAACTTCTTGGTTTCCCACTAGCTGTGAGCCCAGGAAGATAGGGAGCTCTGTCAATGAACACTCAATGGGGTATCTGTTGGCCTGGGTGGGACATCCTTGGATCTTAATATGTGCTGGATGAATGAGTGAAGAAATGCAGATTCCTGTCCAAGAGGATGTTAGAGAGCCTGTTTTTAGAATGATTTCTGAGAATTTTTCTCATGTATGTCTGTGTTGGCAAGTGTGCCAGTGCCCTGTATAAGAGAAACCGGAAGTAGGATTCCCAGACTGGCATCTTTCTCTGAATTATTGACTCCCATTTACACCATGTAGTGTCTAAGAACAGATTATAAACCATTATAGGAGTGACTGCTGGGTGAAGATGGTGGTGCAGTGACAGTGAGCAGGGTCTGCCGAGGTCGGGAGGTGCAGAGGACGCTGGGAGCTGCACCGTGAGCCTCAGTTCAGCATTGTCCTTCTGTGGATGGAGGCCATCCCAGTTAGCTGTGGCAGCCTTCTGTCTGCACCATACCCTGTTAGAGCTTGGCGACTAAGCTGCTTTTTATTTTATTTTATTTTTTTGGTGCTGGGGACTGAATCCTGGGCACTTTACCACTGAACTACGTCCCCAGACCTTTATTTTGAGATAGGGTCTTGCTAAGTTGCCCAGGCTGGCCTTGAACTTGTGATCCACCTGCAGTCGCTGGAATTGTAGGCATGTGTTACACATGCCTGGAAATTTCTCTACTTTTTGAAAAGATACTGACTCAGCTTGGGCTGTTGTGGCAAAGTACCTCAGGTTGGAGGCCTTAAAGAACAGAAATTTATTCTCTCATTCTCTGAAGGTTGGAAGTCCTAGATAAAGGTATCTGTGGAATTAGTTCCTCCGAAGTCTTCTTTTCATGGCTTGTAGGTGGCATCTTCTCTCTGTGTCCTCCTATGGTCATCTCTCTGAGTATGTCTGTGTCCTACTTTCATCCTCCTCCTTCTTCCTTCTCCTTCCTTTTTCTCCTACTCCTTCCTTTTCTTCCTCTTCCTTTTCTTTTTCCACTTCCTCTTCTTATCAGGGATTGAACCCAGGGGTGCTCAACCACTGAACCCAGGCCTTTTTTATTTTGAGACGGTGTCTTTCTATTTTCCTCTTCTTAAAGGACACCTGTTCTCTGGGATTAGGATCTACTCATATGACCAAATTTTACCTTAATTACCCCTTTAAATCCCCAAATCCAAATACAGTCACATTCTGAAGTATTGGGGCTTGAGATTTCACCATATGAATTTGGGGGATGCAAATTAGCCCATCACAGATGCCAACCTGAGAAAGCAGGGTCATGGAATGCAGATGTCCACATGGGAGACTGGACGGTGTCAGTGGTGGGCAGTTGAGTTGGGCCTCTTAGTCTCCTGTTGTTTCCCCCATCAGAAGCACTTGTGAGATGGCCCTAGACGAGATGAGTGGCCATCCTCCTCCCGGTGCTGGTGGAGGACTTTGGTCTTACTCTGCCACCAGCCTGTGGGCAGTGTGAACGTTTGCCTCTCCGATTCTCCTCACGTGAACTGAGGTCATCACCAATGCCCTTCCTCATCAAAGCAAACCGCGATGGTCAGGGGAATCCTTTGCCAGCATGAGTTCCATGGGGGCTGCTGGGCCTCCCTGATGTCTCAGAGGTGGAAGCAAAGGTCAATGTGGTCCCCCATTCAACCCTGGTCACCCAGGCCACATCTGGTGACACAGACTAGGCTCCTGATGTTGCATTTAGCAATCTGCACAGCAGTCTTTGTTCCTGGGCACACAGCTTCTGTCAGGAGTACCTGGGCAGGTGCCTGTTTGACTCTGCCATTTGAGGTTTATTTAGATACCATCTGCATGACTGCACACCCAGGCCTGGGCTGAGCTCACTGTGTGGCTGACAGTAAAGAGAACAACGGCTTGGAACTGCCAAGCTCCTGCTTGCAGCCTGTCAGAAGTGCAGAGCCAGAGGGTGCTGGGGTGGTTGGCGTGTTCGGGCCCCTGCATGTAGAACTAAGCGATCATGTATTACAAGGAGGTAATGCCTGGGAAAACATCTGCTTGAGCAGAAGGCAAAACCGCATCTGTCAATCCCGCAGGCGCTTCAGGCTTGAAACTCACTTCTAAGAAGGCGTTTGCTGATGGCTTCTCATGTTTGCATTATAAATCCTCTCGCAGGATTGCTTTAGGCTCTGCCTGATTTTCACCATGAAATAGACAGTGTAGCTGTGAGAACTGTTCCCAGAGCAGCCAGAAATGGTGCCAGAACCGTCATGAACTTCAGAAAACTGACCTCCTTTCCGGATTTTTTTTTTTTTTTTTAAGAGAGAAGGACAGTGAGAGAGAGACAAAGAGAATCAATTTTTATTGAGTTTTTCACATGGCTTTTGTTGCTCTGATACTTAGCTGTGTACATGGGTGCTGGGGTTTGAACCCATGTATTTGTGCATGCTGGGCAAGCGCTGTAACCGCTGAGCCACCGCTCCAGCCCCCCTTCCCTTTCTGGATTCTGTCATTACTGCAGCCTGGAGTTGGGTGCTGGCTGGCCCACTGTGGGCACAGGGGATCCCCATGGTGCTCTCTTACCCCAGGCCACTGTGGAGGGCGGGACCCAGCTGTGTTCCTGAGACTGTTGCTGGCAGTTAACAGCAGAGCTGGCTTCTGGAACTGAGCAGCATGTTCCTCTTTGTACACGTTACAAAATCAATTTTACTAGATTGCCACAAATTACACGTCTGAGGGCCACTGGTTTTCAGTTACGGCTGTCTTTGCTGCTTCTTTCAACACTGTTTTGGTCAGGAATGTGTTACGGGCAGTTTGGACTCGTGTCATCCCCATCCGGTAAAGGTTCACAGGAGCTCTTCAGCATGGGAAGCTCCCTGCAGGATCTGGGCCTGTGGACACATGTATCATTGCATGAGCATCATGAGGATGCCCACGACCTTTTGTCCACTCTTGCTGCCCACCAGTCCCCAGGAAACCACCCAGAGATGTTGCCACATGTCAGCAAATTGCTGAAAATGATTCACACTCGTGAGTGCTGGCTGCCCACTGACTAGCGGTAGGTTTGGCTCAGTAATTACCCAGTTGCACACGGCTGCCAGGCAGGCCTGGCTGCTTCCTTTTGTAGGTACTTCCACCCCACTTTTTTTCTCTCTAGAAGGAGTGTGGAGAGGCGTCAATGGTTTGTGAAGTGGGATGCAGAGAATTGTAAAACAGGATTGTTGTTTTGGCTAGATGAGTGACAGAACAAATGTGGTCCTAGTTGTCCCTTGGTACCCTCCAGGGACTGGTTCGCAGAAACCCCAAAGACACCAAAATCCATCGATGCTCAACTCCTACATATAAATTGGATTAATACTTGCATATAACTCACCTACCACATCCTCCAATATACTTTAAATCTACTCCAATTGATTTAAATACATAATCATGTAAATGCTAAGTAAATAGTTGTCTTACTGTATTGTTACGGGAATAATGATAAGAAAAAAAGTCTGTACAGTTTCAGTATAGATAAAACTGTTGTAGATCTAAGTATGTGGTATATATCTTCAACCGTGTAACTTTTTTCAAATTATATTTTCCATCTGTCAATCTGAGGATGGAAAGCCTGTGGATATGGAAGGCCTGCTGTGTGTTGAAGGAGAAATAACAGAAATCAGAGAAGAATATGTGCATTGGTGCCTGTTGTTCCTGTTAGGTCCCTTCATCATGGGTCTTAATGACAAAGGGTCAGAGGACGGCTAAGAGGATCCTAAACTGTGCGCTGGCTCATGAGCAAATTAATAGACTTCATATGCCTTCCCTCTCTCACCTCCCCCTAAGCACCAGGGGATATTAACAGAGGCACACACTAGGGGAGAGAGAAGGAAGGGAGGAAGTACCCTGCAGGTATCCTCAAGGAAGCAGACTATAGGGACTCCCATCCTGGAGGCAAGAGGGATGTGAGTCTGTTGGGAGTGGAAGAGCCTTACTTCCCTTTAGGCAGCACCTCTTCTAAATGAGAGAGCCCAGAAGTCCAGTGTTATGCCTGTGAAGTCATTGTGATTTCTTTAATTGCTCCTTGATGGAGCATTGGAGTCTCACATCCTGAGTGATTATGGGCAGAAGGTTCTGGAGCAGCTGTCCTCAGCACCCCCTGGAACTTTCTAAAAATGCTCACTCATGGGCTACATTCCAAACCTGGATGGGCACTGCAAGTAGGGGCAGGGTGTGTGTTTCAGCAAGCTCCAGGTGATTCTTATGCCCTAGGCAGAGGAGATGGCTCTGCTTCAGACAATTTGTAGGGCCATGTGGCCCTTGGAAGGCCTGGGGTCTTACCATAGTGGCAGTGCCCTGACTGCCCCTTATGCTTCCAGGGAGCTTGATGAGTGTTGACAACTGACAACTCAGGAGAGCGTGACTGTGCGCAGCCTGAACACAGGATTTAGGAGAATCCCTAGTGATTCTATGGTACAGCATCAGGTGGGAACCACCTTTCTCAGTCAGTGGCTGTTTTGTGGCCGTGGATACTGATGACCTTGCAATCATTGATGCTATGCCCTGGGAGGTGGGCTTCCTGGTTTTCTCCTCGTAGCATGAGGAAGGGGAGATGTATTGTGAGGGGAAATGACAGGTAGGCAGGCATTTAGATATCCTGAAAAGGGGCTAGAGCGGTGGCTCAGCAGTTATGGTGCTTTCCTGGCATGGGTGAGGACGCAGGTTCAAATCCAGCACCACGTACACAACAAAGTGTTGGAGCAATGAAAGTCACTTGAAAGACTAAATAAAATTGATTCTCTCTCTCTCTCTCTCACCATCCCTCTCTCTTTTAAGAAAAAAATAAAAACTAAATTAAAAAAATAGATATCCTGAAAAACTGTTCACATGAAAAACCACTTTTTTGTGTCATTTCAGGGAAGGAGATGTCAGCTGTCTCACTTGTTAATACAGCAGGCCTTCCATATTGGCAGGTTCCACATCTGCGGAGTCAACCAACCACAGATCGTAAATATTTGAAAAACAAGTTGCATCTGTACTGAACATGTGCAGACTTTTTTCCTTCACCATTATTCCCAAAACCCTGCAGTCTAACAGCTCTTTCCACGGCATTTCCGTTGTATTAGGTATTGTAAGTCATCTAGAGATGATTTAAAGTATGAGGCAGGATGTGACCTTTTATAGATGGGACTTGAACATCCTTGGGTTTTTGTATCTGTGGAGGGTCCTGGAACCCATCCCCTGCAAATACTGGGGACAGCTATATATCTTTTAAAACTTTGCAATGTGTTTCCCTCAGAGTACTTCAGTGTAGCAGCCTCTGACATTGGTGTTTTGGTTGATTGATGGCGTAGGTGGTGGTTAAGTTAGATGAAGGCCAGCTGCTCTCCAGGCCTTCTTGCCCCATGGCCTGTGGGAACTCCCGTCTGTGAGGGACTCTGTGACAGGGCAGCTGCAACAGAAGTCCAAAATTCTTCCTCTACCTTTCCATGGTGGCCAGCCACTTGGCATAGCCTCTCTGGCAAAGGTAAATGTCTCCTCGTTTACAGAGCAGGATTTGCTTACTTTAACACTGCCACCCAGAATATTCTGGACATACTGCACAGCTCTCAGTCCAGTTTCTGTTCTTGTGTTTTCCCACTCATTAGTCAACAGTGTCTTTGCTTTTTTTTTTTTTAAATCTGCTCCTGTAACTGGGCAATAAAAAAATTCAACAAATCAACAAATGATTCGGAAAAATTGGAAATTTCAGGTTTTCCTATAGATAATTACTTTTAAAATCTGGCTGTAGCCTAATGTGTGTCCCCTTAGGCTTTCTCTGTTCCCATTTTCATAGCATCTGAGTGATTTCAGCTGGAAACTGATGGCATCTTCTGCACAGGTGCAGCCGGCTCTGAGGATCTGAGGCCTGACCTCTCGGCTGCAGGTCAGGGAGATCTGGTGAAACCTCTGCTTGACATAAGGAGTTATATTGATTTGATCAGATTGCTTACTTCTAGTTTGCTTATCTGAAAGATGGGTATAATACCAATGACTCTTTAAACTCATTGGAAGGACTAAAGATAATGAGTAAAATTCTTAGCATATTCTCTACAAATATAAATATTCCACAAAGGAGTGTCTTGATGGTTGCTTTTGGTACTGGAGAAGCCCTTGTGTCTAGTGTGGCAAGATCCATCAGCTGAAAAAGTAGGTGACCCCAGGAGATCATTAACAAATTTAATACCTTTTTCATTTTAACTTACAATGTACCATAATTTATGAATACTAAATCAAAGAGAGGTTTACTGGCTGGGCACCACATCATCTTTATCACAGGAACCACAGAATCTTCCAGGTTTAGATGTCTTTAAAAGGCAGCAAAAATTCCTAGGCACCAGTGATAGACAAAATCCTGATAGATTTTTTACTTCCTTCACCCAGTGTGTTTTAAAGAATCTGGATTAGTTTTTTATAGAAATAACTTTCTTCTTGTTAGCCCTCATGTGATATCACATTTTGCAGTAGTAACCTACATGAAATAATTATAGTAACAAATTCAGCTGGCATAGTCAGATTTGGGACCATATCTGGCTCTTGGTAAGCATGGGTTTTGGTTGGTTTGAGAGATGTTAGGGTCCTTTACAGAATAAGTGTATGGCTTCATTTGGTAAATCATCTTGGAGTCAGTCACCAGGTGCTATAGATAAGATCTTGAATGTACCCAAAGCCCCCTTCATTGAAGGCTTGGTCCCTAGCCCATGGCACTATTGGAAGGTGCTGGCCCCTTAAGGAGATGAGGCCTATTTTAAAGAAGTTAGAACATTACATTTGGGACATGTGTCCTTGAAGGGGACATAGCCTCTTCCTTTCTGTCTCTCTCAACTTCCTGGTGGCAATGAAGTGTGCAGAGCTCTTCCACATAGCTCCCACCATGACATGCTGAGCTGTCCCAGGCCAAAAGCAATAAGACCAAGTGACTGGACTGAAATCTCTTCAACTGGGAATCAAACATTTCCTCTTTTAAGTTGATTTTCTCAATATTTGTTCCCAGTGATGGAAAACTGACTAACATTTATTATCATATTTTATGGTTATCTCATTGATTTTTCCCAACAGTTCCAAAATGGAATGCACCATTTTTCTTTCTCCAAAGCACAGTTGTGCCCTATTGTGAATGTTTATCTCCTTGAAACCCATATGTTGAAATCCCAACCCCTAATGTGATGGTATTAGTGGGGGGACTTTGGGAGGTGATTAGGTCAAGAAGATGGAGCCTCATGAATGGCATTGGTGCCCTTATTAAGAGGCCCGAGAGAGAGAGAGAGAGAGAGAGAGACCCCTCACCCCTTCCACCAAGTGAGGAGACAGGGAGAATCAACAAATCTGTGAACCAGCAAGGGGCTCCTCAGCAGATCTCAATCTTAGACATTGATCTTAGGCCTCCAGTCTCCAGAGCTGTGTGCCATAAATACGTGTTCCTAATGAGCTACCCCATTTGCGATATTTTGCTAGAGTGGTCCAAATGGACTAAGATCCTCCCTTCCCCTACTTCTGTAGGTAAACCATTGTGGGGCACTTTCTCTAGGCCACCACACCCAATCACATAAGGCTGCTGGATCTACTTCAGAAAGTCAGATGGTATGCAGCTGTGCGCTGTCTCTCTCTCTTTTAAAAAGAGAGAGGGAGAGGATCAATTTCATTCAGCCTTTCATTTGGCTTTCGTTGCTCCAACACTTCGTTGGGATTTTGGTGCTGGGGTTCGAACCCCATCCTCGAGTATGCGAGGAAAGTGCTGTAATCACTGAGCCACCACTACAGCCCCTGCCACTGCACTTCTTCTCCTCCTCCTCCTCCTCCGCCTCTTCTTCCTCTTCTTCTTCTTCTTCTTCTTCTTCCTCTTCCTCTTCCTCTTCCTCTTCTTCAGAAGGACAGTGAGAGAGAGACAGAGACAGAAAGAATCAACCTTCATTGCATTTTCCACATGGTCTTAGTTGCTCTGACACTTAGCTGTGCACGTGGGTGTTGGGGTCCAAACCCGTGCAGTGGCGCATGCCTGGCAAGCACCACAACTGCCGAGCCCCCGCTCCAGCCCCGCCACTGCACTTCTTAATGTCAGATTAAAACTGAGTTCTACCCAGAATTATGCCAGATCCTTAACCATCTAGTTAACCTCCTCTGCTGTGTTTAAAGATTATGCTTTCCCATTCGTTACACCCCTAGAAGGAAGTCAGCTGAGAGTGGTCTGCACCTTCAGCCTTCTGGGGAGGGACAGTGTGTTGGCAGTGGAAGAAGAGCCGGCTGAAAGCTTGGATGGACTTCTGTCATCTCATGCCTGCTCTTTCTCTATTCAACTCTTGTGTTGGTTTGGATCCAAGCACTTTAGTGTGTGTGTTTGTGAAGGTATGTGAGTGTGCATAGGTGTGTGTATGCTATGTGCAGGCATTTATGTGTGCTCCTGCACTCTTATGTGCACATGCCTGTGCCACTGTCCTGTGAGACACCCCCAGAGAACAGGGTGTCTTTTCCTGTGCTGCGGCATTTGCCTGTGCCTGCATATTAGACGTTCCATTTTCATTCCAATGGGAATGTCTTTAGCCAGGAGGACCAGCCTCCCTTGATCATTTGCTTGGGGTGGAAAGTTATAGTACCTAGGAAGGAGCAAGGAGGGATGGAGGAGAAGGCAGATGGGAAGATGTGGGACTCTGGAGCAGCTCTGCCTTTGCCACTAATATCCACGGGTTGCTGCTTTGATTCCTCACTGGTGTGCCTGGGCCGCAGAATGTGGGAGAAGACCTGGGTGAAGGTCCTCAAGATTGATCTCCCCCAACCCTCAGTGTCTTAGGAGAGGATGGACCGAAGAACCAAGGGGCCACTTGATTGTCCTTGATGGAGCATGAGTGTCCAGAGCCCTGAGGTCAGCACCAAGGGCAGCAGGTCTGTGCATGGCAGTACGCATTAGGGGCATTGAGACACAGAAGGGGTTCTTAAGGTCTTTACACTCAAGGGACTCCAGGACCTTCATGTGGCTTTAAGAGACCAAGAACCCTTTATTGCAGGTTAAATACTCAGGTTTGAGTACTGTCATGAGACCCTTTGAATAAGTGCTCTTTTTGTGAGTAGGGGGAGGGTTAAGGGTGTATATCTTATTTTTGTGGAGAATCTTTGTTTTAGCTTTTAAATTACAAAGGAAAGGAAAAGGAATTTTCCTGGGGTGGGGGAGTAATAAGAAAGGGCAGAATGAAGCTTTCAAATGATGCACTTGATTCAGAAATCAGCTTGTGCAGGAATAGAACAGCCAATTTTCATTCATACTTCTGTTCTCCAAAGGCTCAGGTCTGTGATGTTACTCTTATTAATCCATTGTTGTTAATTTCATCTCTGAAGATGTGCCCTAGTTGGGGAACTCCAGGAAGGGGCTGGCCTGGGGTCTTTGGGTAAGTGTTAGGTAGTCCAGTTTGGGCAAGAGTTGGCCCCAGTCCAAGGACACTGTGCAATGCAAGTGGGTCCAAGACTATTGCTACCCTGGCCGATCCTAAGCCTGAGGTGGGCAGCCTTTCCTCTCTCCTCTCTGGCCATGAACATACATCGTCCTATGGCCAGGCCAACAGAAGCATCTATCCCAAGTGCCTCCCACCTTCTGGTCTTGGTGAAGCCTGTGGGTCAGCCCTGATGGTGATAAGCCCAATGACACTTGGATGCTCCTGGGATGGGCACCTCCATGTGGCTAGAGTTTGCTTAGGAAGGTGCCAAGCAAAGGCCCCTCCAGTGGAAGTTTAGTTGACTGGCCACTGTGGGCCTGGGGAGCGGATCCTCCAAATAATAGAGCCGTGGGGTGTTAATGATAGTTAACTGACTCAGCCTTTCATAAAGGAGGGTATTTTTGTTTGGTTTGATACCACGGATTTAACCCAGAAGCACTTCATCCCTGAGCCACATCCCCTGCCCTGTTTTTGGTTGAGATAGGGTCTTGCTATATTTCTGAGGCTGGCTTCAAAGTTGTGTGTTATCCTCCTACCTCAGCTTCCTGAGCCACTGGAGTTATTGGCATGCGCCACTGCACCCAGCTACATTTAAACTCTTTCCCAGCCCCTGTTCTTTTTTTTTTTTTTTTTTTAAGAGAGCGGTACAGTGAGAGAGGGAAAGAGAAAATCAATTTCATTTTAGTTTTTCATGTGGCTTTTGTTGCTCTGACATTTAGTTGTGTATGTGGTGCTGTGGTTTGAACCCAGGTCCTTGTGCTTGCCAGGCAAGCACTGAAACTAGTGAGCCACCAATCCAGCCCCATTCCACCCCCTGTTCTTGAACATTTAATTCCTGCTACCAGTGTCCACAGCAGCAGAGATGACAGTAGGATCCCACACTACTGGATCTTGTGGAGTGAGCCAGGCGCCATGCTAGGCAACTTTGAAAAGTAAGTGATGTTAACATCGTTCCATTTTCAGCCCAGCAGACTGAGCCACAAGGAGCTCTCCTGTTTTCAGAGGTTCAAAAATGAATGTGTTTCTGGCGATTGTTGGGTTACAGTTGATTAAATAAAATCTCATTTTCATCCAGAGAAGAGATCAACCCAGAAAATATGTGTGGTCAATTCCCTCAATTTATTGTGTTGTGTCATGGAATCACATACACGAAGGACTCTAGAGTCTAGCACCAAGCAAAACATGCACAAAATAATTCTTGAAAATACCAAAACTCACTGGAAAGATCTGGGGGTTTCATGTGAAGGACTACAGGTAGCCATGAGGGTTTTATTATCTGTGCACACCCATAAAATAGTGATGGGTTCAGCAAGGGCATGTAGCTCAGTGCAAACTCCTTTGGGTACCTCTTTGCTTACATTTTCTATGGGTTTCCCAACTCCAACATGTTATCTTGCATTGGTTTTCATCTAGCTTGTGTGATGTTTGTTTGAATCATTTAAAAATTATAAAATTTAACATTTTCTTTCTTTCTTCCTTCCTTCCTTTCTTTTTTTTTTTAACCAGGGATTGAACCCAGGAGAACTTATCCACTGATCCACATTCCCAGTCCCTTTTTTATTTTGAGACAGGGTCTGTCACTAAGCTCCTTAGGACCTTGCTAAGTTGCTGAAGCTGGCTTTGAATTTGCAGTCCTCCTGCTTCAGCCTCCAAAGGACCTTGCTAAGTTGCTGAAGCTGGCTTTGAACTTGCAGTCCTGCTTCAGCTTCCAAAGCTGCTGAGATTACAGGTGTGTGCCACCATGCCTGGCAGCATATTCACATTGTGCAGCAAATCTGTAAAGCTAAAACTTTATATCCATTAAATAATAGCTCCCCATTTCCTCCCCCTAGCACCATGTTTGCTGTTTCTATGAATTTTGCTCCTCTAGATACTTCATATATATGGATTACATAGTTTGTTGTTGTGAGACTGGCTTATTTCACTTGGAACCATGTCTTCAAGAATTACCTAAGCTTGAGCATGTGTCAGAATTTCCTCACTTTGTAAGGTCGTGTCGTGGTCTATTCTGTGTAGCTGTAACAGACTACCGTAGGCTGGGTAATCTGTAATGAACAGAAAATATTTTTGTGGAGTTAGCACACTATTTTCCACAGCAGCTGCAACATTTTACCCTACCAGCAGTGCATGAGGGATCCATATCTCCACCGCTTTGCCAACCCTTGCTATTTTCTTTTTTATAGCTGCCCTAATAGTTTGAGGTTGTATCTTATTGTGTGGTTTTGATTTGCATTTTCCTGTTGACAAAATGTTGACCATCTTTTCATGTCTTCTTGGCCATTTGCACATTCGTCTTTGGAGAAGTGTCTGCTTGAGTCTGTCACTTATTTGGGTGTCTTCATGAAGCTGCATCCCTGCATGGCTCTCCGCTGCCTTCATCTTCTTGGGGTCATGGTGTAGTGTTTCCTTTACCCCCCCCCCCCTCCCCAGTGACAGGAGACCAGGAAAACCTCTTACACCCTTTCCAGCTTGGTTTTCAGTTTCAGGCTGGATTCAACCCATTCCTGTGGGCAGAAGGGGAAGCATTGCAGATGCTGTTCAAGTTGATATTTTGTAAGCCTCATCTTCCCCTACCCTCCCTCCTCTTTGTTGATCTCTGTATTTGAACTTGTCTGTGTTTAAGTGGCAGAAACTCAGTTGTGCTGTGCAAAGAAAGAGCTGCCCCCAAATCCTTGGGCTAGAAACTGTGGTGCCTCCAAAAATAGTTCTTTTGCCTGAAGTTGAGACTCAGCAGGGGTCTGAAACCCAAATGTTCCTGAGGTTCATTGGATAGCATAACTGGGCAAATTGAACCAAGTGTGCCACGTGTGCACTGCACCTGAAATCTTCCAGTTTAAGAAAAGGTTTACTTAGCATGCTTTTGTCAGCCAGAGGGCCTGATAACACCTCCCAGTCTCACCAGGTGACCCCAGTCACCCAAACCTGAAAGGACACACGAGTGTGGCTCCTCCTGCCCATAATCTGAGGACCCCCTACCCCTAAGGCTTACAGTGGTCTGCAGAAGAGCAGAATGAGCATCACCTGGGAACTGGGAGCAGAATCCCAGACCCTGCCTGCAGAGCGTGCTGGGTGCCTGTTAAGGTGGAAAAGGTCTGAAGGTCACTATGTAGTGGGCACTGGAACCCAGAGAAGGGAAGCTCATGCTCACACAAACACCTGCAAACAAATGTTCTTAGCAGCCTTATTGTAGTAGTCCTGAGCCGTGGACAGTCCAGATGTTCTTCAGTGGAGAATGGATCGACAAATTGTGGTCCATCCATACCGTTGATAAAGTTCTGTAAAAAAGAGGAGTAAAGTACTTTTGTAGACACCAAGTTAGATGGCTCACAAAGGCCAAAAGCCGTCTGTTGAGTGCAGGAATCAGCTTTAAAAGGTTCCCTACTGTGTAATTCCATTGTTCTCTGGAAGACAAAACTATAGTGATGGAGAAAAAAGTCATCATGTATATGTGTGTGTGTGTGTGTGCTTGCGTGCATGTGTGTGCATTTGCACACACGTGTGAGTGAGAGAGAGGTTGCAGAGGAAGGGCAGAAGAGATTTTATGGATGATGACACTGTTCTATATGTTGATTATGGTTATGGCAGCCCAAATTTATGCATGTGTTAAAAACAGCCCTTCAAAAACCCAGTGCTTCAGTGAATAACTGTGTACCTGAATCATTGCACATGTGTTCACCGTGAGGAAACTTGTGCCTAAATAATTTTACATGAATTCATGCTTCATAAGTTCATTTTGTAGGACAGATTTCCCAGAAGTGAAATTGTTGGGTCCCGGGGGTATACATTTGTGAGTCTGAGAGACTGCGGCTGCTTTCTTCTTCAAGTTGTTTACATTCTCATCACTGGGTCTGGGCAAACCCGTCTTCACCCTGTCTTCAGCATTCCTGGTCCAGTGAGCTCTGTTTATCTGATGGGAGAATAGTCACAGTTTTTCATGGCAGGTAACATTTGGTTGGAGGCAGGGCTCACCAGCCAGAGAACATAGTGGACCCTTGTCAGTTACAATGATTTCCATAGCAGTTCATCAGCTTCGCCTTCAATCACAAAGAAAGGATCAAGCTCGTGGCAGTTCTGTTCCTTACATGCACTGGTCATTGGGGATGTGTCTGCAGAACACCCTCCCTACCTGCTCACCACAGTCTGTCCACAGGTAAGGTTGCTCCACGAAGTGTGGACCGATCGTGGTTGCCGGCCGCTCTTATTTCTTTAGAGTCCATCCTTCCTGCATGACTGCACCCTGCTGCTGCCTTGGGATCCTCCCAGGCATCCCTGGGTGCCCCTCAGTTCTCTGAGGCCTGTTCTGCTTTCCCATGTTGGAGGCCAACTTTCTAGGTTGTGAGGCACTGGGTGTGGCTTGCTCAGGGGACACATTTCTGCCTCTGTGGAGGAGAGTCATCCACTCCAGTTTACTCCCTTGTCATTTTTCCTTCTTAAGAAACAATCCTGGGGCACTCTCTGGTTCTCCTCTTTTTTACTCCCTTTGAGCACAAAGTCTTGGGGCCAGTTGGAGCCAAAAGAAACTTTGGAAAGATGATAACTGGAGACTCATGCCATGCCCTGTTAACCTGCCCTGAAAACCTGACCTGGTAGGTTGGTGCTCAAAGCAGCCTCTAGGAATTGGTTCCAACCAGTGTGGAAAACCCCAGACTGCTTGGTCTCATACAGGACACATATTTAAGTAGACTTGTCCTAGATCACAGCCCATAGTGGGGAAGCACCATTGATCCTCTGCCTCTTGGGGTTCCTTCCCAGGCCCAAGAATTAAACAGACTTTAAGACAGATGCACAGGAAAGAAGCATGCACATTTTGTTAAGTCCATTTTACATGGCCATGGGTGCTTTCACCTCCCCCCCCAAATGGAGACTCAGAAAAGCAGTTAGAGCCAAACTCTTATATACCAGGTTGGGCAGAGTGCAGTGAATTGTGAAAATGTACAAGACCAAGGAGTCTGGGCATGCTGAGAATCACAGAGAAGTAGTAGAGCCCTTGCCTAGCATCCATAATGCCTTGGGTTCTATCCCTAGCACTGAAAAAAAAAAAAAAAAAGAGAGAGAGAGAGAGAGAGAGAGAGAAGATAAAAAAGAAAACAAACAACAATAATAAAACTAAACTCTTCCAGTCTTAGAGTTTTTTACTATAAAAATATTGTGGGAGGAAATGTGAAGGCTGGGGTTGGGTATGATCCACTTACTTCCATAGGAGTGGACATGCCCATAGAAGGCAGAGTGTTCCACGAGGCCCTTGTGCACTGCCTTGGCCCCATATCCTCATTTCTGGGAGACTTTACCCTCCAGGATGAAAGTTTTCCAGGCCTCTTCTCCCCATAGACTTTTATGTGGTGCTATACTTGGCATCTGTTTTGGTAAATATTTTAAATAGGGCTGTGGCCCATTAAGGGCTCCTTGCTTGCTGTCTTCCATCCAGTGCATATGAAGGAGTGGCATGTTTGCATGAATAATTAGTCTCTCTGGAAACAGGACTGTGAACTTTACTGTGGTGCAGTAACTAACTATTAAACTAGCTGGGCAAAGACTTGAAGATGGAGAGGCTGTGCATTTGATCAGGGTGCTCCTGTTGTGGGCGCCTGGTCCCTCTTGTCTGCCTCTGATTCCTTCCTGACCCAGGCTGTGTTTCTGTCTGGCTGGCCTTTTGTTCTGTTTCTGTTTTTATTATGGTTGAGCTCAGCAACTTTTAAAGGGGAGGCTACAAGGAATCATTCCCCTCCTCGATACAGGCCATGTGATCCCTTATATAGTCAAGGTTTCTGGGCACCTGGAGTCTCTCTCCAGCCAGTGATCATGTTGTTTCCATCTTTGACCAAGAGAAGGGCTGGGCGCAGGTGCTTTGCAAATGCAGGTGCTCCTGAACCTGCAAAGGATTTATGTCATGATAAATCCATTGTGAAAAAAATGTCTTTAAGTCAAATATGCTTTGAATGCAACTCTACAGCACACCAGAGCTTAGCAGCACTGTACCCTGTGGAGTTTCAGTTGTTTCCCTTCGTGATCAGGCTGACCAGGAGTTGCAGGTCACTGCCACCTGCCAACATCACAAGAAAGAAAAGATCCCAATTCAAAGTATGGTTTCTACCAAACTCTGATTGCTTTGGCACTATCATAAAGTTGAACTGTTGTCAAGTCAGGAACACAGATGTCTGCAATGGTGTTATTCTCTAAGAAGCCAGCACTTGGGGAAGAAACATACAGGATCAGTGGTAGAGCTCTTGCTTAGCATGTGCAAAGCTCTGGGTTTGGCTCCCAGAACCTCAAAAAATAGATAAAAAAGAAGGAAGGAAAAGAAGAAGAAACAAATATAAAAATGTCCAAAAGTTCCCCTCCAAAAAAGGAAAGCAGGCCTTAATTACTGGTGCTTAACCTTTTTATCCCTTCCCTTCCCAGCCACAGTTCTGCTGTGTTCAGTGGCCCCGGTCACATGCCCCTGGGGTTGGGTGCCAGGTGCCAACAGTCCTGGAGGTCTCATAAGGAAGGAGCCATGGTCTCTGTCAGAAAAAGTTCATGGTGGTCCCTGGGCATTTCTGGTGTCTTTCAAATGAGTTGTTGCAGGAGGGAAAAGATCAGGAAAGGGGGGATAGATGGAAAAAAGGAGTAATAAGCATGTATCAACTTCTAAGGAATGTGAAGCACAATCAAGAAGCTTTTCATTGCAGCCACCCAGGGAGTGAGGTTTCTTTATCCTCATTTTGCATTTAGGGAGAGTTGCTAAGAATCCCCTCACCCCTTTGCCCTGGTTCAAAGCTAATGCGTGGCAAAGGCAGGATTTACACAGAGCCTCCAACTAATGGTGAAGGTTGGTCTTTTCTGACACACCAGTACCTCTGGGGACTGAGCTTCTGTCTGTGAATGATAAGATTAGAGCCAGGAAGGGATGACTGGACTCAATTATATCTAAATTTTATTTCAGCTCTAAGGCTTGTTCATTACCAACTAAGAATATGCAGAAGATACCTATGGTGGACTGGACCTCAGAAAAACTGCTTAGCACTGTGGATGTGTGTGTGGTGGGAGAGTGTTTAGCAGCATCCGTCTCCCCGACCCTGGAGATCCCAAGGGCCCCCTTCCCATCTGACAATACAAAAGGCCTCCAGGCATTGCCACCCCAGAACCGCTGGAGAAGAGGAAATGCCTTATGCATGGTAGAAAGAGAATTGGAACAAGAAACAAAGAAGGATTCCGTTACAGTTTCCTCCACCCCCACATGGAGGCTCTGAAACAGAATTAGAATGAAGGATGGAAGAAGGGGTTTGTTTGTGTGGAGGGAGACGATCAAGCTAGGGAGGGAGGAGAAGGAGGGGGGTAGAGAGACATCTCTAGTTAACTTGGTATCTTTTTGGAAATTCCACATTAGTAGGCTCCCACGATGGGGTGAAATCACCTACAGGTGATTTTCTGTGCCTGGTGTCCTCACTCCCTCCTGTTTTCCTGACTCCAAAGTCCACCAGCCTCATCGACATAGGGCCATGTTGTGGCAGAAATAAGGCTTTCCCCAGGTTGTGTGCTGGCAGAGAGGTTTGGAGGAACTGGAACAGTGCTGGCAGAGTGAGAGGAGGCATTTTACAGTGCCAATTTCTTGGACAAGGACATTCGAACCCAGGAGCATCAGCCCCCAACCGTGTGTAGGCACCCCAGACCCATGTCTCAAAAATACACCTTTCCACAGGCACCTGTGAAAGTAGCTCCAGGGGAGACCCAAAATATAGGAAGGGTGGAAGTGGGTTTAAGGATTTAAAAAGAAAGAGTGAGAGACGCAAAGCACATTTTAGAAAAGTACAGATCACCTGTGGGAAACCTGTGCACTCCCAAGTGAGCCCATGCTGCTGCCCAGGTTCCAGGACCTGGAAGTGTGCCCTGGAGAGGACCAGCTTAGCCTTCCTTTGGTGAAGTCAGCAGTCTGCATTTGTTCTTTCCCTTCCATCTCATTTGCCTCTGAATCAAATGCTAAGCTTGTAGCAAGCCGTGGGTGTGAGTGGATTAGTTTCCTGGGCTGCTCCCTCTCTGGGCATTCATAAGTGTTTTTGCAATAATAACTGAGATTCCCGGGTGCCATTTGGTTGTAAAGGCAAAAAAGGTTTCAAACACCCAGCTGACGGCCCACCTGCAATCTGGGAGACAGACAGACACATCCACCCTGAGCTAATTGCCCGTGACATGATGCCATGATTGATTAATTTAGGGCTTCTGACTGTGAAAAAAGAAAGCCTCAAAGAAACGCTTGGAAACGACCGTGATTTATGAGTTTATGAGTCTCAATTAGGTAAACCAAGGCACTGAAAAATGTTCTTTTTCATAGGGGCATGGGAAGTTAGTGGTGTCTGTGATATGATTGCCAGCTTAATTCTTTCACTAAATTCTTTTCCTTTAAAAGGAGAAGTTTAGAAGTGACAGACATTGGTTCAGGGAAAATCCAGTTGCCAATTATGTGCATTTTTAAGATAACCACTAACTGGTGGTAATTTACATCACTTCAGTATATTCAACTTTAATAGTATAATGGGTCATCATAAAATACAAATGCTTATGTTGTCATTGAAAAATCTTTGCTCTTCATATTGCAGAAATCAGGCATCCTCTTAGTGGTACCCAATGTGTAAAGATGGTGAACGGAAGATGTTCAGAAAATAGGACCTGAAGGCTCTCCTCCTCAAATTGTCCCTGCATAGGGTGGGACAGGGAAGTCTAAACACAGCATTTAGATTCATTTATTGCAGTAGATATTTTAAGTTATATAATTCATTCATATTTTAACACTCAGAAAACTAGAGAATCTCATTGGTCAGAGAAAAGTTAAATGAGGCATTTTCCCCCCAAATTAAAAAGGGAATGTCTAAGAGTGCTAAAATGATTCAGACAAGCTCGACTCCTTTCCTCCCTAAAGCCTCCATGCAGTGCGTTTCCTGCAGAACTTGCCATGACAGTCGAGGCATGCATGGCCTGGAGTGTCCAGGGAGAGACAGGCTACCTACACCTGGTCCTCGCCGTGCTCAGTTTACCCTCCATCCGTGTTCACCCTCATGTAAGCCCAGTGACGCACAGCAGTTTCTGCAGCAGTGACTGGTTGACAAGAGAAGCCTACAGCTTCACTTTGACAGTTAAATAAGATAGACTCTGAGATGTAATGTAACTTGTGGTCAGCCTGGGTTAAGTGCTCAAAAGTCATGTGCTTATTCCTGACATTATTGTACATTTATTATGTGTTATCTATTACATTTAACCATTGTATTCTGTATTATAATTTGTTACCCAATTTGGACTCGATTGGTATTTGGGTATTTACCTGAGTTTTGCTTTGACAACCATGGCTAAAACAAGTATCCTTAAGGTGACTTAATTATCCAGACTTAAGGTGACTTAAGTATCCAGAGTGACTGCAGGATTAATTCGTACCTAGGGACTTGTGCACAGGTTGGTTTTGGGAGGTGGCCACAGGGAGCTGGGCGGACTTTAGGAACTCTGTGTACCCTGGGCCAGGTGACAGATGAAGCTTCACACCTTTTCCAACGTGACATGTGCACACAGGTCTCCCATTTCAATCTAGCTTTCTTTGGTCACTGCAGTTCTGAGTCTTTTCAGATTTCTTCATCGTTGGAATTTATTTTTATTCAAGCTCTTCATGTCCTTCTGTTCTCTAAATTGGGACCGTTGGTCTTTTTCTTGTTAATGAACAGAGAGAGCTTTACTCATGGTTTCATATAATGTGGTTAAATCTTTGATCACTTAGAATTTACTTTTTTATGAAGTGTTAAGATAGAATTTTAGCCTAATTTTCCCCCAAATAACTATTCTGTCCCAAGCATTATGGAGGTGTCTTTCATTTCCCATTTAGTTAAAAAAAATCACCTTCTTTATATGTATAGTATTCTGTACATACTAGGGTAGTTTCTTGATTTCACACTACATCCTTTTTTATCTGTCTATCCTTGTGCTGGTGGAAGCAGGCATTTCTCCAGAGCAGATAGTCTGTCTTCTTATATATTGTTGACAACATTTACTTCTGTACTCATAAAATATATTGATGTATAGTTTTGTTTTCTTGTGATGTCCTTGTCTGGTATTGGTATCAGGGTAGTACTAACCTCATAGGATAAGTTAAAAGGAATCTCCCTTCTATTTTTGGAAGTCTGAGAAGGATTAATTTTTTTCTAAATGTTGGCCAAATTCACCAGGGAAGCCTTTTAGTCCTGTTTTTCTTTTTTGCAAATTAATTCTTTTCAAATTACAGATTCACTTCCTTTACTTATTTTATCTATAAATTGCTTTTTTCCACATTTCAATTGGTGTATTATAGTTGTACATAATGATGACATTTGTTGTTACATATTTGTTACGTGCACACAATATACCAATATAACTTGGTCTATCTTTCCCTTACTGTCTACGGCCATACCACCCTGAACGCATCTGATCTCGTCTGATCTCTGAAGCTAAGCAGGGTAGGGCCTGGTTAGTACTTCGATATGATCTCTGAAGCTAAGCAGGGTAGGGCCTGGTTAGTACTTGGATGGGAGACCTTACTTATTATAAAGCTATTTATATTCTCTATTTCTTCTTGAGGCAGTTTCAGAATTTTGTGTTTCTATAGAAATCTGTCCCTATCCTCTGTTATCTAACTTGTTTAGACCCAGTTTTTCGTTGTATTACATTATGGTATGGTTTAGTCAGCTATTTTGCTGCCAGGATGTAACTAAAAGGCCTAACAAGAACAATTTTAGGAAGAAAAGTTTATTTGGGGGCTCACGTGTCAGAGGTCTTAGTCCACACAAAGCCATCTCCATTCCTTGGTGAGGCAGAACATTAGGTCGGAAGAGTGTGGCAGAGGGAAACAGAGAGAGAGAGAGAGAGAGAAATAGAGAGACTCCACTCACCAGATACAAAATATATACCCCCCAAGGACACTCCCCAGCCACACCCACCTCCACTAGCCACACCCTACCTGCCTGCAGTCACCACCAGATTAATCCCTTTCAGGGGATCCATTCACTGATTGGGTTAAGGCTCTCCTAACCTAATCATTTCATCTCTCAGGCATTTTGCATTGTTGCATTTACTGAGCTTTTGGGGGACCCCTTTCATCAAACCATAACAGTCCTTTTTATTTTTATTTCTGTAATCTCATAGTAATGACTTTTTTTTTTGACTTTTTATTTTTAGTCTTTTTAAAAAAAATAACTTTTGGTTTTCTTTTATTCTTGATTTTACTAATCCCCCCTCTACTCCTCATCATTGCCCTCCATCTGCTACCTTTTGGGTTGCTCTTCTCTTTCTAATTCATAAAGATACAAAGTTAGGTTGTTGATTTGAGATCTTTTTTTTTTTTAAATGTAGAATAAAAATATAAAGCCATAAATGTTCCACTGAGCCCTGCTTTAACTGTTCCCCCAAGTTCTGTTGGGTTGTGGTCAATTTTCCTTCATTGCTAAGTGTTTTCTAATCTCCTTTGTGATTTCTTCTGCGATTTGTTGGATACTTGGCGTTGTTTTAAGTTCCATTTACTGGTGAACTTCCCAAATTTTGTTGTTGATTTCTAACTTTATTCCCTTGTGATTAGAAACTGTACTTTATGATTTGTATTCCTTTCAGACTTGTTGACATTGGTCTTCTAGCCTAGCTTCTTGGAGAATGTTCCAGGTGGGCTTGCTGGTGGGATGGAGTGTTCTATTGGTGCTAAATTTGGTTCGAGTTTTCTTTTTCTTGCTAATCTCCTGCCCACTTCTTTTGATATTGAAAGTAGGGTACTGAAGTTTCCAATTATTGGATTATCTATTTCTTTCAATTTCTGTTAAGGTTTTTGCTTCCTGTATTGTGGGGCTCTGGGTTTAAGTTCATAGACATTTATAATAAATTGATGGGTTTACCTTCTTTTCATTATAAGAAAATCTTTTTTCCTAGTAGCTATTTTTGCCTTATAGTTTATTTTATCTGACACTAACATAGGGACTCTGACTTTCTCATTATGGTTGTTTCCATGATATATCTTGCCAACCTATTTGTGCCTTTGAATCTGAGATCTGTCACTTATGAGCAGCATATGGATGGATAATGTTTTTAAAAATCCATTCTGCTAATCTTTGAGTTTTGATTTATTTTAATCTTTCATATTTAATTCAGTTACCTTTATGGTAAATTTTACCACTGTTTTTCTACTTGTTTTTATGCTTTGTATCTTTTTTATTCCTCTATTTCTGCCTTGTTTTGTGTTACACAGTACCTGTTTATACTTTTAAAATTCTATTATTGTTATTATTTGTGTGTGTGTAGTTATTTGCTTAGTGGTTGTGTCTTAATTTTAAATTTAGTTTAAAAAATCTACTTTGGATTAATACTGAATTTTATTAGTACACAAAAATTTACCTCCAATTTGTCTCCATTGCTTCCTCTCTCCTTTGAACAGTGGTGTCACATGCACATTGTACCTTTATATGTTATATGTTCATCAACTCCCAATATTATAAGTAGAGTTTAATGTAGTAGTCTTTTTTTTTTTTTAAAGAGAGAAGAACAATGAGGGGGAGAGAGAGAGACAGAATAAATTTTCATTGAGTTTTTCACATGGCTTTCGTTGCTCTGACACTTAGTTGTGTATGTGGATACTGGGGTTTGAACCTGTGTACTTGCACATGCCAGGCAAGTGCCGTAACCACTGAGCCATCGCTCCAGCCCCTGTAGTAACCTTTTAAAATAAGTTATTGAAGAACAGAGTTTTGAAAAAACATGCTTATGCTATCTTTCACAGTACCTACATAGTTACTTTTACTAATGCTTTTATTTCTCTTTCCTTGCATGTCCATTAGAATTTCTGTCTGTTGCCCTTTTATTTCATCTTTACTATTTCTTGTGGGGCAATCTGCTAATGACAGATCTCTCGCCTTCTCTCTTTTTTTCTTTCTCATTTTGTTTTGTTTGTTTATCAGAAAATGCCCTCACATCTTTTCTGAAAAAGAATTTAGCTGGATGTAGAATTCTTGATTGACAGTCCTTTTTTTCCCTTCGTTACCGTTAGCTCTCTAGGTTCTGATGAAGGGCCAGCTTCTAACTGTATTGGGGATCCCTTGTGCCAGATGCGTTACTTCTCTGGTTGCTTTCAAGGTTTTGTCTATCTTGAGCTTTAAAAAATCTTTCTTGCTTATGATCTAATTGTAGATATCTTAGGGCTTAGCTTCCTTGGAGTTCCATGAGTTTCTTAAATGTGTCAATTAAAACCTATCTCAAATTCGGCAAGTTTTTGGTTATTGCTTTTTTCACATAGTTTTTTTCTGTCCTCTCTCCTGTCTTACTGGAGTGCCCACAGATGTATTGGTGATTCTCCATAGTGTCCCTACATCTCATAAGCTCTGTTGATTTTTTTTCCCCCATTCTCTTCACTGGATAATCTCTATTTCTCTGTCTTCTAGTTCACCGATTATTTGTTCTGCCTGCTAAGGTCTGTTGTTAAGTCCGTCTAAAGAATTTCAGATATTGTACTTTGAATTCTTTTTTTTTTTTTAAAGAAAGAAGGACAGTGAGAGAGAAAGAGAGAAAAAATTTTATTTAGTTTTTCATGTGACTTTCGTTGCTCCAACACTTCATTGTGTACATGGTGCTGGGGTTTGAACTCGCGTACTTGCGCATTCTAGGCAAGCGCTGTAACCGCTGAGCCACCGCTCCAGCTCCCGTTCTTTGAATTCTTAAAATTTCTATTTGCTTCTTTTATTGATAGTCTCTGTGTGGGAAGATAATGTTATTATAATTTCCTGTAATTCTTTAGATGGACTTTTCTCTAGTTGTTTGAACACATTTATAGTAGTTTATTTAAAGTCCTTGTCTATTAAGGTCAGACTCTTAGTCCCCTTGGGGACATTTTCTGTCTGCTGTTTTTTGTTTGTTTGTTTTTTAATTTTCTTCCCTTCCTATGGATATGGAATACTTTCTTGTTTTTTGTGTGTCCTGGGAACACTGTAGATGATAATATAGTAACAATTTGGGTAATGAATTCCTGTTCTTGGCTTTGGCTTGTTTTTGTTTTGGTTGTTGGTGTTTTTCTTGTTACCGTTCATTTGTTTTGCCGCTACCCTTTGCTAGATCTGTGGTTTCTGTATTTACTGTAATCTGTGACCGCTGAACTTCTTGGTATATATTTTTTAAAGTCATTTTTCTTTTTAAGCCTAGATTCCTGGGCGCCACATCTGAACCAGTCTAATTGTCTGATTAGCCAATCATTGATCAGATTTCTTGCCTTGCTTTGCCTGATACCTGGAGCTTTCTGCCAAGGCATCTGCATAAGACTCAAGCAGTTTACTACGACCCAGCCTAGTTTTCACTCCCTGATTGCACAGTGTTATAAATGAAATCAAACACGTGGTCGGGTGTGGGTGAGCAAGGCAGAAATTTTACTTCGGTGGAAGGGTGAAAGAAAAATGCGCTCCTCGCTAGGGAGTGAGGGGTTCTTAAATGCTGACCTGACGCAATACTGCCCTTCGCCCTAATTGGAGGAGCTCAGGTGCACAGTCTGCGAGATTGGGTGTGACTAGGTGGAGGCAGGTGCAAGAGGGAGTAGGCGGCAAGTGGGAGATAATGGGGGTGGGGGGTCGTAGGGATTCCATGTTCCCTGGAAGAAGATGACTGGGTACCGGAAGGGGTCCTTGGAAGGAGGTGGGCGTCCACAGGTGGGCGGACACAAGTGGGCGTACACAAGTGGAGGAGTTACAGTCTTCAGAAAGGGAGGGGGATAATGGAGGTAGTAGACTATACATCACAATCTTTCAAATTTGACAGAAAAGACATACATCTTACAACAGGACGTTAAGGTTGCCAGTGATGAGCAATGTGTGCCCCTCCTCTTTCAGCTCTTTCTCAGGCATGTGCATAGCCTCTCCCAAGGTGTGCAGTTTATCCCATTCCCATGAACACGTCCTTTAATCCTTCAGGATTTCTTTTTCAATTCTGAGCCAGGCTCATTATACTGCAGTTGTCACAGACTCAGGCAGTGAAGGTGTTGCCACCAGTTTGTATCTGCCACCTGCCATACTTCTCTTCTCCAGTCCCCAGCCAAGCTGAGTGAAATCTAGAGATGTCCCAGGATGCTGCAAGTTCGGAAAACATATTAACTGTGCTATGGGAATGGTGCTTTCAACAGAGCTCCCAAGTCCTCAGATCTTTTAGCTGTCTGCAAACTTCAGTGCTGAGCTGCGAGGGGTGATGGAAGTTGCCTAGGTTAGACCATTGTAGATCCTCTGTCTTACTAAGATTCATTGGCTTCTCTTGGATAGATGGTTTTTCACTTTGTTCTGTGGGTTCTCATTAATTCTTAGAGTTGTGAAATTGTTGATTTTACTTGTCTTCCCCATATTATTTTTCATTGAAAAGGGAGAGGGAGTTCATCCGCCTTCACTCCAGCATTCTGGAACTGCATTCTTTAGCTGTTGACATTGGAATCTGATGTCAATCATTGAGCAGAATGCATTGGAGACGCTTCTACTCTGTGTGGGGGTGGGGAGCAGGGTAAGAGGGAGCAAGCAGTTGGCTCATTATGGTTTAATTGTATCTGGTAGATAGTATTTAGGTTGTAAAAGGTTTTTTTTTTAAACTCATATTTGGAGTTGTATTCAGTTAGAGATGTTTATACCTGTTTGTTTAAAGGGAAATGTTATCAGAAAGATGGTGGGATCTTGGGCCCAAAGACCTCCTGGGGAATTGGGGGAATTTCAGTTTGGTGGTCAGTGGAACAAGTGTGTGCTCTCTGGAAGTTTGCAGGAGCAAGAGTGCACACCACAAGCAGGTCCCAAGGACTGCAGTGTTGTGACAGAAGAGGGGCTCTGGATTATGACTGTCATCTGCCTCTGGGAAGAGGAGGTGGTACTGCACAGATGAAGTGACTCTGGTGCTTTAGGTACCCTGCCACCACCAGTGTTAGCCTTTCAGAGGCTTCTTGAGTGTCTGGTGAATGCAGGACACAGTTTCAGGTGCCAGAAATACCACAGTAACCCAGACTCTGCCATCACAGAGTTTACTCTCTTCTGATGCAAGGTAGACAGTAAACGGGTGTGTGTGCGCGCGTGCATGCACACACACACACACATACACACCGGTGCCCTGGATAGAAATACAAGAAAGAGCAGCCAGGAAATGGACCAAAATATCTTAAATCTAAAAGTGGAGCAGAGGCCTGCAGAAGGGAGGGGTGCCAGAGCTGGAGCTGTGGCTCAGCAGTCATGCCGCTCAGCTGCTTGCCTGGCATGGGAGAATATGTGGGTTCGAACCCCAGGACCACATACACAATGAAGTGTCAGAGCATTGAAAGCCACATGAAAAAATAAATAAAATTGGTTCTCTCTTTATCTCTCTCTCACTTTCCCTCTCTTAAAAAAAAAAAAAAAAAAAGAGGGAGGGGTGCCCACTGGATGTCTGCAGAAGAATTTCTTAGGCCAAGGGAAGAAGAAATGCAAACATCAGAGGGGGAGGGGTTGGGAATTGGAGAGATGAGGAGCAGAGGCCAGCCAGAAGCATACTCTGTGTGTGTGTGTGTGTGTGTGTGTGTGTTGGGGGGTTATGTCAGTGAAGGGCTCTGGTTTCAACTGTGAGTGGGTGAAAAGATGCTAAAAGATACTGAGCATATGGGCATTTATTCATTCCTTCATTTGTTTGTGCAAGGAACAACTGTGGAGCCATGCTCTAAGTGCTGGGGATTGGGCAGTGAGCAAGGAGAGGGAAGCTTTTGCTACCATGAAGGAGAGGTGGTAGAATAAGAAGATAAACAAATGGGCTCTTAGAAAGTATTAAGAAGTGAAATAGGCAGGGGAGTTGGAATGGCTGGGCTAGGGTGATGTGCATGCATGTGGAGGGAAGTGTTCTGAATAGGCTCAGGAAGGGCCTTGAACAAGGAAGTAGCATTTTGTGATGGCACTTTTTAAAAGTGTGATACACTTTGTGCATAACTATAATTTAATGTACAAAAGTACATCTATTCCAAGTGTGTAGGTATACACCCACCTAGCCAGCAGCTGCTCCAGCACTTTGGCAGGAAGCTTTCTCCTTTTCCTATTCCATTGTGACCCTGATGGTAATTTCATCCAAAGCCATCTCTGACTGACTTCTGCCAGTCCTGGAGCTTGAGCTTCCTGAATCATACCGTGCGTGCTCTTCATGTCTGGCTTCCTTGACTCAAGCTTGTGCTTCACCTGTGGTGGTGTTGAGTTGGCAGTGTTTGATGCCATGGCTGCTTTGTGGACAGCAGACAGGGTCAGGGTGCAGGGTCATCAGGGAGGACTTTCGGGAGGTAGTTGCAGAAATCCTCCTGGAGCAGTTGAGCCCAGAGTGAGAATGAGGGTGACAGTGAAAAGGAGCAGATTCTGGAAGCATCTGGAAGATTGAGCAAGCAACATTTGTTGATGGATTGGGTGTGGGATTTGAGGGGAAAGGAGTCAAAGATAACTCCAGCATGGGGCTTTAGCCAGGAGAACAGAGAGTCAGCGTCTAAGAAGCTGGATGGGATTGCAAGGGAGCGGGTTTGTCAAGGAGGTTGGCTTCAAGCGTGGACTGGCAAGTGTGATTTCTCTCTTAGACGTGAGAGTGGAGGAGGGAACAGGCTGCTGGGTTATAAGTCAGGGGAGCGGTCTGGCCTGGAAAGATAGTTTGGGAGTTGTGGGATTTTGACGTCATTTAAAGCAGGTCATCCAGGGGTCAAGTTTGGAAAGAGAAGGAAAGTTTGCCTGAGTAAGAGCTCAGGCTATGTGGAAAAACTTGCAAGGGAAACTGAGGCTGGAAAAAATCCAGATAGGTGAAGAAGGTTATGAGATTCATATGCATAAATGTCTAACAGGGTCATTACCAAAAATGGTCACAGACTGCAAGTCCAGGCTCCACATCCATTTCCCGGGGTGTCCTCAGGCCTGATGTGCTACTTGTTGGAGGCATGGAGTAGCACTGGTATAAATATTATGAGAAAAAGGAATGTGGGCTGCTTCTGGGAACCCTGCAGGAAGAGAGGGAGCTTGGAGTACAGCTGCCCCTCAGCTGATGTCTGAGGCCACCAGGTGGGGACATCTTCCCATAAGTCAGACAGTGACATCAGAAAGTGACATTGGAAAGAGGGAATTTGAGGGTGCTTGGGTCACTGGCAGGTTACTGGCAGTTCCCAAGGCACAAGGAAAGTCCTGTTCCGCTACTTCACCTGCATAACCTGTTTATTCTTTCTCACAGAGGTATTCTCTGTCATTCAGAGCCTATGAAGGCAATTTAAAGATAAATAGCTATGTTTGTTACAGAGTGAATTGTGATACCCCTCCCCACCCTGAATAGATATGTTGGAGTCCTAACCTCTGTGTCTCAGAATGTGACCTTATTTGGAGATAGGGGCTTTACAAACTGAAGTGAAGACATTAGGGTGGACAGTGACCCCATATAACAGTGTCCTTTAAGAAGAAATTTGGACACAGGGACAGACAGGTATAGAGGAAAGACAATGCAGAGAAAGATCAGGAGAAGACAGAGAGGGAGATCTGGGACAGATTCGCCCTCAGCCTCAGAAGGCACAGCCCTGCTGGACACTTTGATCCTGGACCTGGGGCTTCTGGAACTGTGAGAGACTCGGTTTTTGTGGCTTAAGTCACCCAGTCTGTGGTACTTTGTTATAGTTAGTTCTCTGTGAAACTCCAAAGCCACTTGATGTTTTAAAAATTACTGCTGCCACTTCCAACAATATCAGATGTTCATCCCTGATCTTTTCCTGAACTCTGAAGAGATTACTGCTGAAGAATTTTAAATCTATCAATTGGTGGACCCCTCTGGGGAGGACAAGCAGCCTCTGGTTACAAGGGCTACGACATAGATTCCCGGTGATGGAAGCTGCTCCAAACCTCCAAACCTCCAGAACCCACTTATTCTGGATTCTGTGCATTCTACCCTAAGACTTTGCTGGTCTATCCCAAATGCCCTCAGTTGACCCATGTTCAGAGGGGCAGCACATGAAACCGGGACTTCAAGATGCCCTCTTAAGCTGGGCCAAAAGGCACACACCTATAACCCCAGAAACTTGGGAAGCTGAGACATAAGGATCCCAAGTTCAAAGCCAGTCTCAGTAATTTTTTCCCCTCTTTTCTTTCTTTTCTTTAAAGAGAGAAAGACAGTGAGAGAGGGAGAGAGAAAGAGAGAGAATCAGTTTTTTATTTAGTCTTCATTTGGCCTTTATCGCTCTGATATCTTGTTGTGTACGTGGTGCTGTGGGGTTCCAACCCGCAGACTTGCACATGCAAGGCAAGCACCGCAACCACTGAGCCACCACTCCAGCCCCCACGCTCAATAATTTAGAGAGGCCCTAAGCAACTTACCGAAACCCTGTCTCAAAAATAAAAAGAAAAGTAGCACTGGGGATGTGACTCGGTGGTTAAGTGCTCCTGTTTTCAATCCCTGGTCCCCAAAAATTTAAAAACCCTCCCCTTAAGGAAATTGAGGAACCTTCCTTCATTGCCATGGGAGAGTGCAGTTTAACTCTTTTCTTTTGGGTGTTTTTTTTAAAACACCTTTCTTCCCATCTTTAATTAGTTAAAAACCTTCCAGAGTTTCATGGTTAAAAAGGGACACTATAGTTAAGATCACTGATATTCCAAAGAATCTTCCATGAAACCAAATGAAAGATGCTATAAACTTGAAGTATTTACCTAGCATTTCTGTTTGCTCTTTTGCTGCTGGTTTTGGTGCAGGAATGAGTGGCCATGTTAGAAAAGGCAGGCCTTAGAGCCTGTTGACACAGCAAGGAGGAACCTCACCTTCCCAGCTGCAGCTGATGGGGGTGGGGGTTGGGTGGCATCCAGGCCCTTTGCAGTTAGCTGCAGGGGATGGGGGGACTGGAGATGTTGGAAAAGAGAGAAAATCTATGAAAGACTCCAATTCAGCACCCTTGTGGCCTCTCCCCACTTTCAGCCAAATATTCACTTGGCCCCTGACAGTGGGCTTTTGTTGGGGGCTCTGGGGCTGTCAGAGGCAGAAGGTAGAAAAAGCTTTATGAAGGTGATATTGGAAGGAGTTAGCTGGTGCATAGACTCATTGAGGCTTTAATGTGTTTGCTGTAGAAGCGGGATCAAAGCCAAGGTTAAACTGGCAGGCGGCACTAGTTACTCCATCTTCAAGTTGTTGAATTTCATTTTGTATTTCCAAAGCAGAGCTAAGCTGACCCTTTAAGGAACATTAGAACCAGAGGCTAATATTTACTCAACTCAAAGTTAGACATAATGAAAATAAAAAATTACAAACTGTTAAGACCACTACCAATTAGATACTGGCAACTCACCTTGAATGCTGTGTGGGTTTCTAGCTGGCAATTAAAACATGGAATAACATTTTAATAAGAATATTTCCCGAAACATTATCGGGTCTCTTTAGTATTGACACACTTGCCTGGCCCAGTTTCCAGACTCATGGACTCACCTTTTCAGGACTTTATATTCTGCTCCATTCCTATTATTAATTTTTTTCCTGAACTATTGCATTTCCAGCATCATGGATGTTTTGATTTGGCGCATTTCTGAGATAAGTAGCTGTTCTGGAACACCTGTCTAGTTGCAGGTGGACAGGTGGATGTGTTGTTTCCATGCAGCACGTCTCAATGTCACAGATCTGTCCTTACTCCCCAGGAGGCTCCTGGTTTGCAGCAGGGTCACCCTCTTCGTCTGTGGTCTTTCCTGCACGTTCTGCAAATTATACCTTCTTGGGTCCGCTGAATCTGAGAATTCCAAGCTTTGGCAAATAAAATCCCCTCACTAATTAAAAGGAGACTGCTTTGAAGTTTTCCGAATGTGCCTTCTGAAAACTGCATCTAATTACATCACAGTGAGCACACTGATTCAGATCAACAGGTGAAGAGATTAATGTGTGAAAAGTCTGAATAACAAAACACGTTTAAAAGAAACACAAATCAAAACCAAAATAGCACTATGGACTCAAGTCCAAGGGCATAGGTCAAACTTCATTAGTAAATTCTTGCTTGATAGTTTCTCTGCTGTTAATGAGTGCAATTATTGTATTATTAAAAAGTGAGCCTGGGAATCAGGACACACCCTCTTGCCACTTTGCAGATAGCAGTTTCTCCTATTAATCCATCAATCAAGATGCCACAAGAAAGGTTCACATTGAAAGAAGCTTTTCCTAAAGAGTTTTGCTTGAGCGGTATGCAGTGTCTATTCAAAATTCTTACGCTGGAGTGGGGCCTGCACCTCCAGTTATTGTACACCTGGGTGCAAAACCAACTGCTAACAGGCAGCATCAGTACCAGCAATGAATCCTTTACACTGCCATTTCACAGACACTGATTGGTTCTGCTCTGAATTTGGTGGAATTTATAAAGTGCTTCCTGGAATAGGTAATAAGCTCCTGCTTAAATTATTACCATGCCATTAACAGTGTAGAACTCAGCTCTAAAAACGTCCACATTCTCCAGCATATCTTATTTATAAGCACCTTCTGGCAGGCTGAATGAATCCTTGAATAACTACATTGATCCATGAATCTGGGTCCTGTTTTGTTTATTTGGTTGGCATTCATGCTTGGCTTTGGGGCTGTTTCTAATGATCATGTCATTAAGAATGTAAGGTGTTTGGAGACAGGATATTTCTTCCTTAACCCATGAGCTTTGTTTTGAGTTGGAACAAGGTGATGGAGTGTGTAATTAACTTGTGACAATAGTACAAGAAGTTCCCACACCTTCCCCGTCCCCTGCAGTTTTTTTGTATGTTAACATTAGCACAGTACATTTGGGTACATTTGTCACACAACGTGGATAAATAATTCTTTCTTTCTTTTTTTTTTTTTTTTAAGAGAGAGAGGGACAGTGAGAGAGAGAAAGAATCAATTTTATTTAGCTTTTCATGTGGCTTTCATTTCTCTGACACTTCATTATGTATGTGGTGCTGGGGTTCGAACTCGCCTCCTTGCCCATGCCAGGCAAGCACCGTATCCTTTGAGCCACCACTCCAGCCCCCATAAATAATTCTTGATTGAAATTCATACTACTCATATTTCCTTTGTTTTTACCTAATATACTTTTCCTGTCCCATCTTGAATACCTTATTAACTTCAATTTTTCCTTCTAGGCTGTAATAGATGCTTTCAACATGGACAAAATTATATGTTCAACATGCTTGCTTCCTTATAACCAGCCACACGTGTATTTTTGTTTCATACTAAGTGTTTTGCTATCTTTAGACATCAAAAAACTGACAGGAGCTTATAAATCACCAGTAGCCTTACCATGCTACTCTTCTGTGATTTATTTTTTTTTTTAGCTAGTCACCCGTGTTCAGTGGAGAAGTCAGGAATGCTGTGTAAATACACCTGCCACTCTTGGTTGACATCTGTGGTATTAGCATCTCACGAAAATGAAGGGCACGTAATTTGCCTAGAGCAGTGTCCTCCTTTTCAGAAGACAGATAAGGAATTCCTGAGGAGTCAAGACAGACCAGGCTGCTCTCAGATTCTCTTCTCTGACAGACTATGGAAGAATCCATGGTCTTTCTGTAGCTTTTTAAGCTTTATCCAGGTGACTATCATGAGCACAGACTTTGCTTCATGAACTTGTCAGCCGCCCCGAGGTGACTATGCCTATACCAGGTGAAAGCCAAAGAACTAAAACCATCCCCCCTCACCTAAGGAAGACACTTACCAGACCTCCAGTGGATTCCAAAATTGGCCAGATTCTAAATACAGTGTGATTTTCCTGTACGTGCATACCTGTAATAAAGTTCAGTTTATACATTAGGCACACTGAAAATAACAACAATAGCTAATAATAAAATAGGCAATTATAGCATATACCGTCATAAAAGTTTTGTGAGTGCGGTTTCTCTCTTTTCTTTCTGGAAATATCTTATTGTACTGTACTCACCCTTCTGATATTGAAGACATAAGGCATCTTCATTTTTCGGTGAGCAAATGATGAGAGTCTAGTTTTATTGAAGGTATCTGTTCTAAGGGTCTAATTTGCAGAGGAAACTACTCTCAGCCCTTACACCTATTCCTATCTAAGTCCCAAAGCTTGTAGGGCTCTAGTATCATCTTGGAACTTTACCTGTTTTTCCAAATATGTGGATAATATACTTCTTTGCTCAAATGCCCAAAGAGAGTTTGGCTTAGGTTAACACATGAAGCTGAAAGAAACAAAAATCAGACCCCAAACCTTCTACTAAGCAACAAAACGTATTCATCAGGACTCCCAGGATTGGTAGTGCCAGCAGTGGCTTTGCTTGTGTGTGTAGGGATTACACCTGCTAAGAATAAAAGCAGTGTTGGGTCACCTCCCTCTCATTTGCAGGGAGTGTCCTTAAGGGAAAATGCCTCTGCTCCCAAATTGGAAACTGACTGAGAAGATCTTGGAATGTGCTCCACAGTGTAATTGAGATACTGGACTTAGATTTATTTGACGGATTCATACCATTTGTCAATCTCTAAGCAGTTAATCATTTGTGTGCCTCTTTTCAACCTGTGTGTATATGTGGTTTTCCTACGTTTAAACAGTGCTGAGTGACACTGTGTGTAATGTGCCATTTTAAAATTTCAAGCCTAGACTCAAGTCCTTCATTCTTTAGCAGAAATCAGTTGTCTGCCTTGCGTAACGTATGCTTTTGTTTTGCTTTTAATGACCAGGACCACTAGCCTTTCCTTCTGAATCCCCTGTTTTCCTTGAGTGTAGGATCAAAATGTATGTAATTTTTAATCTGGAGTGGGGTATTAGTGCCCTAGGAGAGGCGTACAATTTGGGAGAAGATAAATAGGATAAAGAGTCAGGGATGCTTTATTAAAGATGGCCCCAGGGGGGATGTTGGGTGAAAAGTGACAGAAAGAATGAAAGTGATTAGCCCTGAGTCCCATCCTTGCCCTTCAGGTGGGGAAGATGCTGAGACTATAGGCTGATGGGGACTTCAAGATGCATGGTGTAGCAACCTGCAGAATAGAGAGCACCAGTGTAGAGATATTTATTTAGCTTTAGATAGTTTGAAAATTTTTTACTTGCCTGCTTCTGTCTATGCCCTCATGGTCATACCTTAACTTTTCCAAGCCTCTTAAAGAGTTATCTCAAAATGCACAGGTAGCTGTTAATTGTTGGCTTTCATTTATTAACCAAATGGAATCACCTAATATTGAATTATCAGTCTTGGTTAAAAGGCTGGCAAGGTGGCTTAGTGGTTATGATGCTTGCCTGGCATGCGTGAGGACATGGGTTCGAACCCCAGCACCACTTACAAAATGAAGAGTCAGAGCAATGAAAGCCACATGAAAAACTAAATAAAATTGATTCTCTCTCTCTCCCTCTCTCATTCTTTCTCTCTCTTTCACTGCCCTCTCTCTTAAAAGAAAAGAAAAAAAGACATTTTTCTTTTAAAAAAAGTCTTGAATAAACTTAAAAATTGGGATAAGTACAAATACCATAAAATGTGAACCATGTGTAATTGTACAGTTGAGGGCATTAAGTACATTCATATTGCTGTGACACTGTCACCACCACCCATCTCCAGAAAGGCTGACTCTTCCCCAAATGAAACCTTGTCGCCAGTAAAGAGCTCCCCATTCCTGTCCACCAGCCCCAGGCAGCCACCCTTCTCTGCCTTCTGTCTGGATTTGACTGCTCCGAATACCTCATGTCAGTGGAATCATACACCATCTGTCCTTTTGTGCCTGGCTTATTTTACCTATCGTAGTGTCCTAAAGAATCATCCCTGTGAGAATGAGCCTTTTAGGACTGAATAATAGTTACGTGTGTCTTATCACTTTGGACAGGCTTTTCACATCATAAACCCAGATCTATCCTGGGTCTGTCAGGTCACCCCTGATTGCACCCCTCCCCCTAGCCAGTAGAACCCTCTCAGAGTCAAGGTGCTGGGTAAAGCTTGGAAATAAATGTGAATGACAGGGGCCAGTTGAGATAGCTAGGAGAGGCTGTGTGAGGGCTCCTGCAGCTTCCAGGGTCATCAGCCACACCTGCCCACCCTTCCCCCAAGACTCAAGGACTGTGGGCCCCTCACTGTGTATTTGAAGCTAAGTGTTCAAACTGGAGCAAACTAAATCTGTGCTTGTCTGGGTGCATTTGGGGTGGTTGCTCCACTGATCCACTTTCTGGTCTCTGTGGGGGTGGGCAGTTGTACACATCAGGGGAGGGAGGGATTAGATTGTCATTGGTAGTTGTGGGGTCCATCCTTCCTGGGCTGCTGGTTGTGGATATGGGCATGGGGATGGGAATGGGTTGCTTAAGGAAGTCTCCAGTTCTGAATTGATCCCCTAATTACCAGGAAATGCCATCTGGAGGGCAGCCTACTGAATCTAAGTATTTTGTTTGCCAGACAGTATTGTCATTTCTTCCTTTCTGTCTTTTCCTCTCTCACCACTTCTTCCTCTCCCTGGACCACACTGAGGGCTTTATTCTGCTGTGAAGCATTTGTGCTGTTCTTGGGGTAAGCTTAGAAATCACTTTTGCTACTGTATCAAATCTGGTACTATAAAAGCCCCATAGAAGTTAGCCTAATGTCTTATCCCTCTACATTTTCTACAAAAGATGGGTGGGCAGCTTTCTTTCAGTACCTTTCTTTGTCTTTGCCCGACAAGCACACTGAAGTGGAAGTGTGTTTAATGTACACACTGTGTTCTCTTTTCCAGGTGAAGTGGAGGTTCCAGATCCGAATGACCCTTTGGGACAGCTTGATGGACAAGACAGCCCTCTTCCTACTCTGAAAGGTAAGTTTGGGAAGGGCAGGTGGCCTTTTTGTGTCTTCCAGAATATCACATGGACGGGGATTTGCTCTTTCTACTCAAGGTTGGGTGTGCCTGAGTTCATGGTGGTGTGCTGGCCCAGTGCTGCCCCCTGTTGGTAGACGTGTGGCATGCTCATCTTGATTCCTATGTTATGCAGCATTGGGGGCCGGTTGGGACTGATCATAAGCACAAAGGTGGGAGGAAATAGAGGAAGGAAAGAGAGTGTGGGCAGATGGTGATAAGCCCTGGAGGAAGAGGTCCTGGGACCCTGAAGGGTATGAGTAGAGCCTTAGGAGCTGGTCTCTTGTCTTGGCCACTAAGTGGCCTATTGAAATGCTTTTGCATTCTATATTTATTTTTCTCAATGAAATAGTCCAGAGGTGGTGGCCCTCCTCCACACTGCCATCTAAGAGTGAGCTGTACTTCCCCTGTTGCCTCAGCATTTCTCAGAGGTTTGCTGTTGGCACCATGCTCCCCTGACACGCCTCGTAGGCACTGTAGATTTGTAGAGTTGACAGATTTGGGCCAATTATTTGAGGAAGTAACACCTCCTCTAATCCATGCACTACTGCCACATAGTCATAGGTCATCTTAGTAATCTTGGGCTCCCACAATAGAATCCCACATTAATTTTCTCACTGTTCTAAAGCCTAGCAATCCAAGATCAAGATTTTCTCATGGTTGGTTCTTGGTGAGGGCTCCCTTCCTACCTTGCAGATTGAGCCTTCTTACTATGTCGTGACAGGGCGAACGGAGAGAAAGTTCAATTCTGTTGCTCTCCTAATAAGGACACTAACCCCAGCCTCATGATCACATCTGAACCTGACTACCTCCCAGAGAACCCACCTGCCAGTACCACCACTCTGGGGGCTAGGATGGCACCTTAGAGAACTGAGGGACACAGGCATCTGGGTCTGTAACACTGATCATCAGAATAGACACTTGAATTCTATAGTATCTGTAGGGCAATGCTCACATCCACAGCAGTTTTTCGGCCTTAGGGAGCCCTTATTTTGCATCAGGGATCTGTTCATCTTTCAGAGGACCAAGAGACTGTGGTCTCCTGGGAGTTATAGCAATAAGGACTCTACCTACTTCCCAAAGGGCCCACTTCCAAATACCATCCCCATATGAATTTGGGAATTAATTTTTCAGCACTTAGGGGACACACCCGATTCTTAACACCTAATAATCACTTCCCAGTGCATGTTGCCTGCATAAGAGCAGTTATTTGTGTGTGCATGTGTGTGTGTATGTGTGGTGCTGGGGATGGAACCCAGGGTCTTGCATGTGCTAGACAATACACTACCCAGCGCTACATCCCCAGCCCAGGTCAGTTCTGAATCAAGAGTGGGCAGAGCCCAGCTCGCTGTACAGGTCAGGGTAGGGCTGGTCTCTGACATTTGAGATTTGTCAAGGAGGATCTTTTCCTCTGTAGGATGTTCAGTGGGGTATACACATGACCCCCTTGCAGTGCTTATGTAGTGGCTGTGGCTGGCCTTTCAGACCCCACTATGTGTCAGGTGGGGTATTTTATTAGAAGAGGGATCCCCAGCCCGCCCAGCAGGTCTGCTCTTTGTGTGAGCCTTGGTTGGCATTCATAACACCCCACCAACAGGAAGGGCTGTGATCTGAGAGCTTGCTGAGCACAGCAAGCCCTGGAAACACATTTTCTGAGTAAGAAGGATAATTTTGGATGGTTAGATTCTCAGCTCATCTCTCAGGAACCTGACTTAACCCACAGCGCAGATGATCCACACACATTGACTGGTTGACCCATGTTGCCAGCTCCACACAAGATCCTGGGACATGGGGTGGTCAGACTGTGGTCCTTGCCTCATGGAAGTTGCAGGACTGAAGAGAGCAGGCATCCTAAGGGAGAACCATTAGGTTACTATAAAATTTCATGTCTTAAGTAGCCCGAGGAAATAATCAGATGGTAGAAGCTGGAAGAAAAGTTGGTCTAAACAGCCGACATTGCATGGTGAGAGAGGGGAGGGAAATAAAGGTTTCCTGAACAGACAAAGGCATCAGATGGGAATTGGTTTTTCAGAGGTGCTGAAGGGAAATGACCAGGCTTATGGGATGGTGGCTGTTTAGGTCAAAGGTCAGCAGGATCTCACCTTGTGCTGTCTCGAAAGCTGCCATCGGCCACAGGTGGCTCCTCAAGCTTGGCAAACAATATAAAATTAGGAATTTGGCTTCTCAGTCATACCAGCTGTGTTGTGATATAGCTAGGACCCTCAGCCGTCCTGGCAGTACTGATCTAGAATATTCAAACCTCACAGAAAGTCTGGTCAGGCAGCTCCATGCTCCACCATGCATAGGTCTTCAGGATGCAGGAGAAACTTGAACTTTATTGATGCTTGTTGAAGGCATCCATCCTGGCGGACCATGCTTATTGAGGTAAAGAAATTACCTTGGGCTAAAATATAACAGAAACTTTTATCATCTAGCTGTAAGCTCCACACGTTTATAAGACAAATTCACAGCCTTAGGGTGGGAATCTTTGACCTCCCTTTTTCGTATTTGAGCACCTTCTCATGTTTAGAATAAATTACTTTCTAAAGCGCTCTTGCTTATTAGGGACTTGTGAGCCTCCTGGCTTTTTATCTTGTTAATCGAGGTTTGGGTTAAAAGGCCTGTGCACTTCAGTATTTGCAGTGCTGAGGGGAGTTCTGATCAGAGTTTGGTTTGCCTTGGACCTCTCCAGGGCACAGAAGCACTGATGGCAGAAAGCAACCTGTCATGTAAAATATGTGCATGCCTGCTTATAGAAAGGAAGTACAAAGAGAGAACAAAGAACGCAGGATGCTGGTCTGTGCTTCTTGCAGTGGAGAGTAGCATAGTGTCACATCAGCTTTGCAAGAAGATGGGAATGGGTGGAAGATGGCAGGCCTCTGGCATGATACTGCTCTTGCTCAGTCTCCCCATGGGAGCCTCAAGCCCTAGGAAGGATGAAAGGTCTTGCTTGTTAGCTCATAGCAAGCACCTGGAAGTAGCAACTGATATTGGGGTCATTTGTGAACAGTACCATCCTAAGTATTGGCAGGTCCATCAATGTGCAAGTGTCAGGACCTCAGCACCTCCAGGGGTACAGGATTCATAGGAAGTTCCTCCCAGGCGTCTCAAGGGTCCCATCTTTCCCCTTGCAACCTTATTCTCTGGTTCTGTAGTGTGATCTCCTGTCCTCTGGGATTATGGCTTTTTGCACAAAATGGGACTCACTCTCCCCTTCCTTTTACTGTATATGCCCACCTGTCAGTGTTACCAATAGTGATAGAAGAAGTTGACCTGGCAATGCCAGGCTTGTACTCCTGTACTTTTTACTTAAAGAGCCTCTGGGATTGTCACTGCTTGGCCACATAAGGCTTAAATCAGCTGTGTAAAATAATAATAGCTGAATTACAATATGAGCCATTTCTTTAGTTACCATTTATGATGCATATGCACTTCAAAACCACGGGCAGGTAAAACTGATCTGCCAGCTGAGCCACTCTCTGCAAGTGACACTGCACCTTTATCTTGGCCCCAGCAAAGTAGAATCTGAGAATCAGCTGTGAAAAGTGGCCTCATGCAGGTGCATATCTCTGCAGGCTCTGCATTTGTGAATTCAACCAACTATGGACCAAAAATATTTTTTAAAACTTGCATCTGTACTGAACATGTACAGACTTTTTCCTCTTGTTATTCTCTAAACAATACAGTATAACAATTATTAACCCAACATTTACATTGATAAGGTATTTTAAGTGACCTAAAGGTGATTTAAAGTGCATGGAAGGCTGTGCGTAGGTTAGATGCAAACACTAGGCCATTTTGTGTCATGGATTCTGGTATCCAAGGGAGCATCTTGGAATTAATCACCTTGCAATACAGGGACATGATGGTAGTTGGTAGTTAGCATAGCATGAAGCTGGAGGAAGACAGGGGATGGGGTGAGGTGATGGGAGGGAGAAGATTCCAGAGCAAAAAGGCTTGTATAGAAGGGAGTATGCTGTGATTTACAGATGAAAAGTTCTCTGTATGTTTCCGTATGCCAAAGTGCTGTCCTTTTCAGGACTAAAGCCAGCTTCAGGGCTCCAGTAATGGCATTGGGCTAATGCATGAGTGATGTTTAATTGGAGTTTTGTATGTTAGATATGCAATATGCATACACACATACATATGTGCAATTTATGATTATTACATCATTTACAAAAACCTACATTTAGCCTAGAAACTTCTTGGTGTTTTGTTCCAAGGCTGTATTTTAAATGCATGTGTAATACAGCTCATGTTCTGTAAAATCAGTACTTTGGAATGTTTGTGGGAAGTGGATAATTTCAGAACACCAGGGTGCTGTGGAGCTAGTCTTGCCTGTCTGGTGGCCTCCTGTGTTCTGGCTCAGCCCAAACAGACACAGTCCATTTGTTTCCTGTCTTAGGAGAGCTAGTTATGTCCATGCTGAGACCAGAGTTCCTGATGTTCTCCATGTGCGCGCAGGTTGCAATTATAGGTGATCTCAAGTAGATTCTAAATAACCGGGTAGGGAAACCCGTGGCTCCCTTGCCTTGTACTTACCAGGCTGCCCTCGCTGTTTGTAACAGGCCCTGGTGAAGTGCTGAACAAGAATTTCCTTGGTAAGAGCCAGCACAGCAGTCAGCAGAATGCACAGAGTTGCCATGGTGACGATGCTTGTTGCTCTCTGTTTACTAAGTGTCAGTTTTCCAATGCATGGAGAACGTGAGATCTGATGAGCAAATACACTGGGTGTGTTTCAGGTTTATTCTGGAACTCTTGGAGAGCGTGTGTGTGTTTTTGTGATGGTTTCTTAGATTTAGCATAGAGTGAGGACTTCCAAGGCTGACCAGGTTGAAAATGAAAATAGGACCTAATTGCAAACAGATTCAGCATGATGCCTATTGATTCCATGATTGGGAACTTGGATTTGACATCCAGCTGGGAGTCTGGGCCCCTGTGCCTCCCAGCAGAGCCTCCCTCCCTCTGGCCAGTCACTGAAACTTTCCAAGCTTTAGTTTTTTAATCTACAAAATGGGCATGAATAATGTTAGTCCCTAATGTTGTCCATGACTGGTTGTCCCTTTAGAATGGGGATGGGGAGGACTGCCTAAAACAGGGCATGTCTCCAAGTGCCCTGACCAGAGCATAAGAGTTGCTCATTCATCTCACGCGAGTCTGAGGTGGGCCTTGGCACTGACCACCACCAGCCGACCCAGGTTGAAGAACCTCCTGCTGGATGGATGTAGGTTACCACCAGATTTTTTTTCTTTTCTTTTCTTTCTTTCTTTCTTTTTTTTTTTTCTTTTCATTTTCACAACATCAAGAACAAATACAGAAGCAGGACTGAAGTTTAACAGAGACTCAAAAGGGGGACTCGAGTATAAATGAAGATGTTCATGAGTCCATGGTGCAGTCAGGGCCATGGCATAGCTGTCCCCTATACCCTGGTAATTCTTAATAACCCCCCTGCAAAGGGAGCAAATTCCTGCTCTTATGGAAGGCAGAGTCAGAACACACAGAGCAGTAAGTATCAGGAAGAATAAATGTCTTCACCTGTCACTGAACCCAGGTTTGGACGCTCCTCCCGTAAGAAAGACCAACGTCTTCTCCACTCCAGGAGGTTGGGGAGGTAACAGATATAGGATGGGAATAATGAGGGAGAGGGAGAGGCTAAAAAGGGGGAGGAATATTCTGTTGTTTTGGGAATAGGTAGAGATCTTCCAGGAACTCTGAAGCAACCTCTTTACTCCTTTTATGGCTTGGTATTTCTGTTCATGGAGGCTGGCAGGTGTCTTTGGCCTTGAAAATAGGGCGAGCGAGGGTGACTAGGCAAGTCTAGGTCAGGTTAACCCTACATTATAGTTTTGGATAAAACATTTCTCAAACAATCAGCATGTCTGCATCAAGAGCTGAGTATAGAATCTGTCCCAGAGGTTAAGGCAACAAAGGAGACAGGCATAACATGAAGATGGATGCCACGTGTTCTCATCTCATTCTAGTCACCCGTAGAACATGGGCCAGGCCTAGGGTTTCAGCATAGTCTGCCTTCCTTTTCCTGAAAAATAACCTGGGCAGCCATTATCACCATAACCCACACATCACTGCTGTTATCTACAAAAAAGCTAGTGGAGACTAATAACTAATTGCCTAGCTGTGTGACCTCCAGAATCAGTAAGTCTTAAGTCACAGATGAAGCAAGAGGTTTATTTAGGTTTCTTCTCAGTAACACTTCTAGGTTCTTTGGGCCACATTTTATACTGACATAAGACCAACATAAGACCAACAGTGTACGTTCACTACATGCACAGGGATATCACACAAAAGCAAGTGACTGCTCTAAACCCCAGTGAGATCTAGGAGTATTTCCCACAGGGGAAAGGGAAGAAGGGCACAGGCAATGTAGGGGAGAGTAAATGAATTTGGGGAAATACACTTGGGTCCTCAGAAAAACAGGTGACAGTTTCTCTGGGCGTGGTGTCCGCCTCCAGCCTCCTCTCCTGATTGAGTTCATCTTCCCTGGTTAAGATCCCAAGGGAAGAGGCTCCTCTTGGAGGATCAGCCTTACAGATAAGGGAGCTCAGAGAAAGCCCGTCCCGTGTCTGATGTCCTGAGTGCCTTCAGGTCAACATTATTGGCGCACCAAAGCATCACATGTTCTGGGGTGGCCTTTCTGCTCTCAGGTAATAAGAGTTGTCTCTGATACAGATGTCATATGCCTAAGAAATGCACCATTAGGCAGTCTCGTCATCGTGCAGACCCCATAAAGTCCTTATACAAGCTAAGACCGCTGCAGTGCCACTAGCCACATCACCTCATGGAACCATGAGGTTCATCCTTGATAGAATGTCTATGCAGTTCAGGGCTGTACTTTACAAGTATAGATTTTATTTATAGATATGAATTCCTTCTTAAGAAGGGCAGCTTCTCAGGTCTACTCTAGTCTGCAGTTTCTTTGAATAACCAGCTCAAAACATGCCAAAGAGAGGAATATATTTCGAGATGACATATTCTGGTTTCTGTCATATTTTTGGGTGGTATGTTCTAAGCCCCAACACTGGGAACATCTCAGTATTAGGTGATGCAGTTTCTCCCCACTTTGGCTTATTGCATGTCTCCCTGAGTGGGCAGGGGACAGGGAGGATGCAGAGGAGGATGAGAAGGCAGGGGACAGGAGACCAAGGCAAACATGTGAACCCAAGGAGGACCTCAGCTCATGAAGCTGCTGGAGGAAAGTGGGTTGGGATGGGTCTGATGGTGCCTATCCTAGATGGAGTGGTTGGGAAGGCTGATATGTAGCCCTGAGAGGATGCAGGGGCAGAGTCCACCAAGAGCCCCATGGAGTCCCAGGTTAGCCCAGTCTTGAGATGCTCCAAGCAGGAGGTGGTGGGTGCAGGCAGAGTCGGAGGGAGCCAGGAGAGGCTGCACGAGTTGCTGCCCATGGTGGGTCCTGCTCCAGGCACTGGCTCGTGCTCTGTTCCTGTGCTCACGGTATGTGATGTGTGGGCAACAGATACGTGCGAAGCCCTACCGCATGAGGAGGCCCCACAGGAGGCTGTGGCCAGACCTGGGTTTCAGTCTGGTGGCTTCAACTGCTGTGTAGCAAATGTCTTTATATACCCTGTGTGCTTGGGGACTCTCCAGGGCAGCTCTGGAGGTACTGAAGGGGCTGGGGAGGGAGACAGGCAATGAGCACAGAGGAGGTGGGCTCTATGTAGTAACTTTGGCCAGGGAGGAGGTCTCTGAAAGAGGAGCAGCCAGAACAGTGTGATAGTGCCCTCCTCCTGAGGTAAAAGGAAACAGCCCTCTCAGTTTTTGTTGGGGGTGGGGACATATTAATCATGATATTATCCATCTGGAAAGCCATCATCTTCAAATAACTCTTGGAGAGCTTCCTTGACTCAAAGAGGGGTCTGGCAGGGCCAGAGGAGCCTTTCAGGTCTCCCCATCTCAGATCCTGCAGGAGGTCATGAAAAGCCCAGGAGCTTGAGCAGGGTGTGCTGGCCACCAGCTGCCCAGGCTGTGGACCCCCTGAAGTTACTTTGTCAGGGCATCAGTGGGCTTGCACTGAGCAGAGCCCATACCCACACCCGCCCTCTTTGGTGCATTGCAGCAGCTACATTTTGTGTCTGTGAATGAAGAGCAGAAATCCATTGGTGACATGGTATAGGTGGAACTGAGGCCTCCAGAGATTATTGCTGGTCCAGAACTGAATGGTGTTGGAGAAAATCCCTGCTGGCAAATAGGAGATTTCAAAGTGTGCACCGTAGTGGTTTGGGACAAGTCTAGGTGGGGCATGGGCACCTGAGACCACCCTGAAGTGTGCAGAAACCCCAGTGGCTTCTTGCCATCAGTACGAGGGATTCTGCTTCCGAGTCTTCCTTTTTATTTCTCCTCCTTCCCTAGGGTCCTCTGTTTACCTCTCCTCCTAGGAGCAGTGTTCTGACAACTTGCCCTCAGTGGGTGGAATCACTACAGATAGCAGCTGTTTCCCTCTTGCCCTTCCTTGATTATTGTGCCTACTTCTGGTAACACAGATGATAATAACTCTTTCCTGCTCTTTGAGTTTGACACCAGCCTGCAGTGTCTGTCTGTCTCTTTGTCTGGAGGTATGTGTGTGTGGGGGGGCCCTGTCCCTTTGTAAGGGGGTGGTTGCAGCCCAGTTTGTCAGGCTGACTACTTCTTCTACTGCCCTTCTCCCTACTCCTTCATCTCCCTACCCCACTGCTTAGATTTTCATAGAGCTTTCTTAGGGAGCCCTACAGCCTGGGTGCTTTAAACCAATAGGAGTATATTCCCTCACGATTCTGGAGGCTGAACATCCAACATCAAGATGTAACATGGTTGGGTCCTTCTGAGCCCTGAGGAGAATCTGTCCTGCCCCCTCTCTGAGCATCACGTGTTTCAGGCACCCTTGGCACTCCTTGGCATCACTCCAGTTGCCACGTCCTTCTTCTATCTGTGTCTGTGTCTAAATTTCTCGCTTATCAGCACCCTGTCATGGGTTTAGTGACAAGTGAGCCTCATCTTAACTTTACAACGTCTGAACTGACTCCAATTTGCAAGTCAGTCACATTCACAGGTTCCAGGGGTGAAAGTTTCAGCGTAAGTCTGGGGACATAGTTCACCCCACAGTACCCTCTCCCCAAAGGTACAAATGTTCACAGATATTTTCTTCATCTCTCAGGTCCCATTGCTTTTTGTTTTTCCCCATTTTCCTCAGTGTCTTTGATTCCTATCCTTTCTGATGCTCGTGTCCTGCAGCTGGTTCTGTGCGACCTCTGGACAGCTCAGCAGGAGAGCCTGAGCTTAGGGGCCCATTGCTCACCACCTTTGGCTGATTTATTGATCTATAAATATTTTCCCCTGGGAAGAACAGCTTTATATCCTTCCTGCAGCTCTTGGGGTCTCCTTTTCACTTGCCCTTCCAGGAAATTTGTGTGTTTTATTTCCTGCCAATCAAAGCCCTATGACCTCATGACCCCTAGCATGTAGGCTTTCTTTATCTCCTTTTCAGACCAGTCAGCATAGCCTGGTGAATAAGCAGATTCTCAAACACCCAAGTAATCTGACCACCTTTGTGAATATTTGGATGGTAGGTTGACAAATAAAAACCATTAATCATTGATCTGACTGATTTGTGGGAGGGTGGGTGTGCCCTGGTGACAGAATTCTGTTACCTTTGCCTCTGGGGTATTCTAATGCTTGGACTCAACTCCACTCTCCAGTGTTTAGAGGCTAGGGCGCTGGGTAGATGAACCCCTTAGCATTCGTTGTTAAAGTTGCAACACTATTTGGAAGGGGAAATTTTTAGCTCAATTAGAAGGAAAATTCAGTTCCTAATACTGTGTCCACATTATTGAAATTCTCAGTCAGCCATGCCTGGCTCCTTTTAGCCTGTTAAATTGTCTGGAGAGGTTTGGGGCAGCTTTAAAGAAATTTTTTTGTGAGCTAGAGGAGAGCTTAGAAAATGGTTAGTACAAACCCCATATTTTGCACATAAGAGAAAGGGAGCCAGAGAGGTTAAATGGCTGGCTTTAAATTAAACACCAAGAGAGAAAGGAATATTGTACGTAATCTCCAGAGAACTTTCTTTCTAGCTTTCATTTTTGGCCTCAAGAGAATTGATGATGGTGGAAAAAAACTAATTTTGCAGCCCTCCCACTTCAATTATTTACATGTGCTCAATAAAATATTAGTAGAAGATGTAAAATGCTTACATGAACTTGTAAGAGAGATGGAGAAAGGCCCAGGAGCCAGGAAGAGAAAGGAAACAGAATTATAAGTCACAGCCTTGAGTTGCCATGGCAGAGGCTACTTTAGGTAGCCCACTAAATTTTCAGCCTTAGAGAATAGCCCAGTTTTCCTGGGTCCTCAAGAAAAATTTATCTGAGACAGAGAGTTGGTTTCTGCAGGTGGCATGCAGTTAGGACCAACTAATTTGGTGCAGCCATGTGGCCCTTGAACTGATGTAGACACATCAGTGGACTCCAGGGTGGAAAGATCACCAATAAAACATAGATACTGATGCAAAAGGGTAGCTGCAGAAATATCAAACCCTCCAATATTTTGGAGTTACAGTAACTTCCAGAACATAAATGCTCTAAGAGAATACGCAGGAGTATTAAATCATTTAATTTCAATCTCAGATTGAGTCTAAATGAGATAAATATCTTAAAGTTACTGATTTCATTTGGAATTGGATTGTTTATTTCAGGGAGAAATAATGGGTTAGTATAAAAATCAAGTTTGGGTTTTAGAAAATAAAGGAATTTACACTTTTTTGCACCTAATATAAGGCTTATGAAGTATCATTCCTGCTGCAGAAACTGTTATGATAGACCCAGTTTCATCAAGAGCCTTGCCTTTCAACAAGCCAGCAGGGAACCCAGGGGGTCCAAAGGACTGAGGCCTTATAGACAAGCCTCCCACACAAGTTTAGGCCATCTAAGAGCTACTTTCCTCACGAAGAGGTTTGAAGACATTTTCATTCATCAGCCCAAGGAGGTGGGAACAGAGCTTGTCTTAACCCTGGCTTGAGATGGGAAATGCCTGAAAAGTCTTCCCCATGAGAAATCAAACTTGGGCCCACACCTTGGAAACTAAATTGATGGTGCCAGAATGTTGTGGGAAATCCTAAGCCAGAAAGTTAAAATAAAACTTGGCACTGCCTATTGAAGGAACCCAGCCCTCAAGAGATTTTCACAGAAAAAACAGCCCTACAATAAAAAATTACAAAGCACACTCAAAAAGGCACAGGATGAGTGGTGAACCAGTAAACAGTGAAGCCAGAAGAATTAAAGAAAAAAGGGGGAATGGAAACCACACAGAATAAAAGGCAGTGGTGGATTTGAGAAGGAACCAAACCCACCATCTAGAAGCAGAAAATACAGTCCATGAACTGGACAGGCTACAGAGCAGGTGACGGATCAAAATAAAAAGGATGAGGAATATAAAAAGTAGATAAACAACATGGAGGAAACATAGAAGGAAGATCAACATATCCCTAGAGGAAGATTTCAAAGAAGAAATAAAGGAGAAGAAAGAGAGGCAATTTTTATGAGCTATTGATAGATAATGTTACTGAATTGGTGAAAAGCATGAGTTTTCAGATTTAGGGGCCTAAGTTCCAGGGAGGCTAAAATTACAAGATAAATTCAGTTAGTAGTAAATACTTCTCAATGACAAAGACAAAGGAAAAATATTTAAAGTAGCCTAAGGGGAGAAGTTTTGATTACCTGCAAAATAAGAATAACTGGCAGGACTTTCAACAGTTCCCACAAAAGCCAGAATAGTGTGTAACTGCCAGTCTAGAATTCTAAACCCAGCTAAACTCTTCTTCAAATGTGAAAGTAACACAGAAGACTGAATTTTTACAAGCTCATCCTTTATCCAAGGAGCAAATGTGATTTAGGATGAGCTCAATGGAACGTGGGGGAAAGGAGGGAGAGGGAAGAGGTGTTAGGAAAGAATTTATAACAATATGGGAAATCTCAATAAACTCTAGCAAAAATCAACAATAATAATCAACACCGAGGACTTAAAAACAGAGTATAACTAAGAACTGAAAACCGGAAGTTCAAAATTGAGACGGAGGGGACACACTTATGGTCATGGCATTTAAAGGTTATGGTATTGGGAGGCTTTGTGCAATTAGGCATGTCTAGAAGAAGTAATTAGGCTGCTCACCCAAGTGTAATTGTCAAACAAATAAAACACAGAAATGCAGAATTTATGAAAAGTTCCAGTAGAAAATAAAAAAGGCGAATTAAAAGGCAAAACAAAGACAATAAAAATAAAAATAATCATTGAAAAACCTCATAGGTTAGCATACAAATTCATAAATTGACACATAAAACTGTATGCCATTTAGAAGATTCATGCCTGAAATCATGGAAAGTATTAAGGAGATAAAAGTAGAACTATGTTAACCAAAAATCCCTGAGGTGGCTATTTTAATATCAGACATATCTTTTTAAGACAAATGCATTATATAATTATCTAAGGACCAAATGATGTTATAAACCTGAAGCTGGATGCCCCTGGCCACATAGTGTGCAATGAATAAACACAACTCAACAGAATTACTTTTTGACGAATGCAGAATCAGTGAACACACTCCTCCTTGTAACTAGTATATAAACTTATTAAAAATTTTAGTAGAAAAATGGACAAGCTAGATCTAATGGACCACCCAGGTCTAATATAAACCCCTGTTGTGAGCAGTTAGGGTTCTTATCAAATGTGAATCCTTTAAGAAGATGACATGGGTTGGGTTGTAGAGTCAGTCTGAGTCACATCAAAGAATTGTCACTGTGTTGACTATGTTTTGGAAAGCGCTATACTTAACATACACAGGAATAACTTGCAGTTAAGAGAAAAGAATCACAAGATTAATTACAAAATATTTGAGCATGTCCAAACATATAAAGATTAAATATTTTATTGCCCCGGGTGTAGAGGTGCACGCTTTGCAGCAACTCAGGAGGCTGAGGCAGGAGAATTATAAATTCAAAGGCCAAACTCAGCAGTTTAGCGAGGCCTAAGCAATTTAGTGAGTCCCTCTCTCAAAAAATAAAAAGGGGCTGTAGCTCAGTGGTAAAGCATCCCTGTGTTCAAGTCCCAGTACAAATAATAAAATAAAATAATTTATTGGCCAGCTAAAGAAGTTGGAGGAAAATTTTACAATTAAATGGGAACACTTTAATCCCAGCTACTTCGGAGGCTTAGGCAGGAGGATCAAAAGCTCAGGACCAGCCTCAGCAATTTAGTGAGACCCTGTTTCATTAGAAAAAGGTAAAATAAAATAAAATGAGGGCTGTAGAGGTAGCTCAGCAGTACAGCACTTTCCTGGCCTGCACGAGGACCCGGGTTCAATCTCCAGCATCACATACACAACTGAGTGGAGGAAAAACAAAAACCGGATTAAAAAAAAAATCTGTCTCTTAAAAAAAAAAAAAAAGAAAGGCTGGGGATGTAACTCAGTGGGAGAGTGCCCCTGGGTTTAATCCCCAGTTCTGCCTAAATAAATAATCACTATTAATACATACGCTAGAAAAGGAAAAAGATTAGAAACTATCCAGAAGGAAAAGGGCAACAGAGTGGAGACTTCAGCAGGCGGTTATAGAAGGAAAGCCCCAATAGCCAGTAAACTTTCCAAAAGATGCTGAAGCTCATGAAGAATTCTTTTTTTTTTTTTTTTAAAGAGAGAAAGACAGTGAGAGAGACAGAGAAAGAGAGAAACAACTTTATTTAGTTTTTCACATGGCCTTCATTGCTCCAACACCTAGTTGTGTACGTGGTGCTGGGGTTCGAACCCAGGTCCTTGCGCTTGCCAGGCAAGCGCCGAAACCGCTGAGCCACCACTGCAGCCCCTCATGAAGAATTCTTAAGGTGCAAGCTGAAACAGCAGTGTGTTACTATTTTACACTCATCAGATTGGCAAACATTTTAAAGCCCCCAAACACCAAGTATTAGCAAAGTTATGGGGAAACACTCTAACTCACACATTATTAGTGGAGTACAAATTGTCTTTTGAGACTCAGATAAATGAAGAAATTCAAGACCCTGTGACTTACTACTTCTACTACAGCCAGGTAGTAGGAAACCTTTAAGTTTCCCTTGTGTATGTGCATATAGTTATTGTCCCTTGGTTGGGAAAAAGGTAATTAAATTGTGGTTTTATATGGTGGACTTTTATATAGTAATGAAAATAAATGAGCTATATCAACATGGATGATTTTGAATTTAAAAAAAGGCAACTAGGAAAGGTGGATCTTTCACGGAAAATTTCTAAAATTGTAAAATAATACAAATATCCATTAGAATGATGCATAATAGTTCTCTGGAGTGAGGGTGAAATAAGACACCAGTGAATTTTGGTTGCGTTCTAGTATTTTAAGTGTTCTAAGTCAGATAGGTAACATGCAGCTGTAAAGTTTTGATATTGTTTGTGTGGATATTGCTCATACTAATTTCTTTATGGATGCAACATTACCCTGGACTACCCAGGTTGGCCCAGTATAAACCAAAGGTCCTCAAAACATGGAAGGGCCAGAGTACATTGTAGGACAAGAGGTGATTGAAACAAAGATGCAAGGAAGGGCCCCGGAGCCAAAGGACAGGGGCAGCTTCCAGTACATGGGAAAGGCAAAGACCAGATTCCATCCAGAGCCTCCAGAAAAGACCAGCCCTGCTGACACCTTGGTTTTAGGATCTCTAGCCTCCATAAGTGTAAGATCATAAATGTTTCTTGTTTTATAATGCTATGCTTACAGTCATCTGTTAGAGCAGTCATAGGAAATTTAGTACAATATTTAGAAATTTGCTGTCTTTCAGTTTTCCTATAAGTCTTAAACCATTTGGACAGAAATAATAGAAATAAGATCAATTCATAACAGTAACGAAAATTGTAAAAAAGCTAAAAATATGCCTGAAAATAAATGTGAAGATCATTATATAATGAAGATCATTATAAAGCTTTTTTGAATATGTAAGATGTATATCTTTTCTGTCAAACTTGAAAGATTGTGATGTATAATCTTCTACCTCCTTTTACTACCTCCCTTTTGGATCACCCGCCCCCTTTGATGATAGTAACTCCCTCACCTTTGTACACCCATCTGTGTCCGCCCACCTCTTTCCAAGGACCCCTTCTGGTACCCAGCCATCTTCTTCCGGTGAACTTGGAATCACTATGACCCTCGCCACCTGTGCGGCGACCCCCACCCCCATTCTCTCCCAGTTGCCCCCTACTCCCTCTTGCACCTGCCTCCACCTAATCACAGCCAATCTCGCAGACTGTGCACCTGAGCGCCTCCAGTTAGGGCAGAGAGCAGTATTGCATCAGGTTGGAGTTAAAAACCCTTCACTTCCTTGCAAGGCACGCATTTTTTTCAGCCAAAGTAAAATTTCTGCCTTGCTCACCCACACCTGACCACGTGTTTGATTTCGTTTATAACAAATAGATCAAGAGGATATGGAATAGAGACATACAGATTTGCATCTGTAGATGCAAATCTTTCCTCACAAGGTCCTATTTTTAAAATGAATTTACTGAAGTGCTTCTAAATTAAATCTAGAAGAGAAAAAATTGCAATGCAATCAAGAAAATTGCCCCCTTCCAAAAGTAACACTTGTTATTCTTGATGTCAAAACATACTTCCTCCATCATCACTGAGCAGATGTGATAGGCTAATAGGTTGGTGGGGGGAAATGAAGGGAGCTGGCTTTGGATAGGGCAGCCTGGCAGCTGTGTGTGGAGGTGACCTTTTAGGAAAGACAATGAGAAATGGCAAAGACCACTGAGGAAAGTGTTCCTGGCCAAATGAGCAACAAGTAACAATCTTGGTGTGATTTAGGGAAAGTAAGGAACCTTCCTTTAGGGGTGTGGGAAGGAGAGAAAAAATTCAGGAGCCATGATACCATGAGTATAAGTTATTCTCCATTATTTATCTTCCTAATGACTCAGTTTTACTCACTTACCTAGAGAGCTATAAGTTTATTAAATTACTTAATTACTGACTTGTGGTTTGGGTCCCATTGACCTTCCAAAGTGGAACTTACAGGTGGCTGATTCCAGGCCTACATTGGCATTCTGGTGCCATCCAGAAAGATTCTGCCCGGGTCAGTTCCCTGCTGAGCAGACCTTCTATATGCATTGCACAGGCACTGCCCCACCCTCCAGGTATCACTGCTGGGCATTTAGGAATACTCTTTGCAAGTCCTAGGCTGAACCCTTGCAGTCTGGAACATGGTGAAATGATGTGTTAAGATGGGCAGCCCAGATTATATCAAAGCACATGCTTCCTGTGGTCAAATCAGATTAAATCTTGTGTTCAACAAAGCTATAGAGATGGGGTGTTCAGTAAACAAGAGGTTTGGGCCTGCAGATCTCCCTGTGCTGCAGTTGTGTGGTTGAGTTAATGAAGAGCATACATGTAGAATTTTTTTCCTGAAAATACAGGCCACCATTTCTGGTATTGTCCTCAACATTTTAATTAACTTCCATTCATAAGAATTACCTTCTACATTCTAATTCAGTGCATATGCAATTATTTAATTCTGGAAAATGCACAATCTTATGTATAAAAGACATTTATGTCTGTTATAGGAGGAAATATAGAAGAGTCAAGAGACTGGGGTGTGGGTGATGTGGGGGTGATTCTGGATTGGGGCATATCATATTGTTACTGCATGTGCATTTGTGATTGTACTACAACACAACTCCTCAATAAATTTTTTTTTTAAAAGAAAGGGTTGGCTAGGAGAGAGTCAAGGTGGAACCTGATGATGTTGTTAAAAATAATCACAAATAATAATCTGTGCTAATTGGTGACTTCTCTGCAGAGAGGCACCTGTCCAGTGTCCCTATGAAGACTACCCTTTCATCTTGAAATCCACAGCTGGGCTCCCTCCTCAGCCACCTCCTTCTAGCAACACCTGGGGCCAGCAGCCATCTAACACTGGGTCTCACACATAGGGTCCTGTCAAGTTTCCAGTTAAATCAGTAACAATAGAAAAATGCCCTCTTTCCAACTTCATTAAAACAGAAAGGATTGAGGTCAACCAAAAAAACAAGCCAAGAGATTCAGAACATTGACATACAGTCTCTATGTCTGTGTGTCAACCAACCATGGATCAAAATATGTTTTAAAAATCCTGTCTGTTCTGAACATATGTAGACTTTTTTTCATCATTATTCCCTAATCAATACAAATAGCAACTACATTTACTTTGTATTAGGTGTTATTTAAATAATTTAGAAATGATTTAAAGTATATGGGAGGATTGTGCATAGGTTAGACAAATACTACACCATACAGACTTGAGCATCTGTGGATTTTGGTAGTGCAGGGGGGTCCTGGAACCAATCCTGGAACAGAGATACTCAGGGATGACTATTTATATATAATAAAGTCATTTTCCGATTGCTCTGTTACATTAGTTTTGTTGGACGTAGGTTCATTTCCTCGTGGAGTTGTCTTGTCTAACATTAGTTTTCCTTACATGTTAGGCAGTTTTAGTTTGCATGTTCAAGAGTCAGTGCTGACCACACCATACAGGTGTGTGCACACACATTCACATACACACACAAATGAAGACACATAAGCATACATGTGCATACACATACCTACGTGCACGTATCCCTCCTCATCTGACCCTTTTACCTCTCTTGCTCCCTCTGGCCTGTGTTGCCAGCCCAGAGCTCCTGCCCTGGTTTTTCTGGGGCTGCCATGCGCGAGGGCAGCATTTCCAGCTCCCTTCTTGGGAACACCTGGCCTTGGTCCTGCCTACTCCTCATCTGGGCACCGTGGGCAAAGCCTCCACTCCCCTCAGTCTTGTCATTTCTGTTCTGTTGGGGGGCACGGTGATGAGCTGGTTTGGGGTGTCTGTGTTTGGCCACACATTTTCTTTATATATTTACTTACTGTGCTTCGTGCTTCATCAGGTGTGGAATTTACATGATATTGAGCAGCCCGGGGGGAGTCAGGATTTGGAAAGGGAAGTGCAGTTGAGCCTCATTGCTTGCAGATTGTGTATTTGCAAGTTCCTCTCGTGGTTAAAATGTATTTGTAACTTCCAAATCAATATTCATGTTCTTGCACTTCTCACATAATCAGCCGCTCTTTCCCAGCTGAGGTTCCACAGGGTGGTGCTCTGCTGCTGATTTCAGTGCCCATGCTGGGAACATGTTCCCTTCCCTTCCTGTGTCATGGGGTTTTTGTTGTTGCTGTTGTTTTGTTTCTGTTTGTTTTTGTTTTGTTTTGTTTTCTGGTGTGTATGTGTGTGTGTATGCATGCCTTTTTTTTTTAATTGGTACCCCGGGGTATTTAACCATTCAGCCACATCCCAAGCCCCTTTTTATTTTTTATTTTGAGATAGGGTCTCACTAAGTTGCTTAGGGCTTCATTAAATTGTGGAGGCTGGCTTTGAACTTATGGTCCTCCTGCCTCAGCCCTCCTTAGCCTCTGGGATTATAGGCATGTGCCAGTGCACCTGGCTGGTTTTATGCTTTTGGTTGGTGATTTTGCTGCTTAAAAGGGCCCCCCCAGTTGTAGTGCTGAAGTGCTGTGTAATGTCCAAAAGCACAATTAATCTTCCATGTCTCTCCCAGAGGAAACACATGTGCCACAGAAGCGTCATTCACACATGAGTTGTGAGACTGTTGTCCGTGAATATGAATGAATTGACAATATGTATTAAGTAAGGAATCTTTAAACAGAACACATGTAAAATAAGTTTTGTATTAATTGATTGACAAATATGTGACCAGATAATCCAAGAGGTCTAACCATGTATTTCCTTGGGAGCAACGGCTCCTTTTCCCTAACTCAATGTTCAGTACAATATTCTGCCAACAACAGAAATCAACTTTATGCATGTATGTGAGCAAAAATGGAAATCTTCCCTCACAAGTAGTTCACGTAGTAGTCTCCAGGGGTGCTTCTTCCCAGCCCTCGCTGATGTTTTCTCTTTTGTAACCTCTCTACTTGGCAGGTTACTTTCTGAATTTTCTGGAGCCTGTAAACAATATCACCATTGTCCAGGGCCAGACGGCAATTCTTCACTGCAAGGTGGCAGGAAACCCACCCCCCAATGTGCGGTGGCTGAAAAACGATGCCCCCGTCGTGCAAGAACCAAGGCGGATCATCATCCGGAAGACAGAGTATGGCTCTCGGCTGAGAATCCAAGACCTGGACACAACGGACACTGGCTACTACCAGTGCGTGGCCACCAATGGGGTGAAGACCATTACCGCCACTGGAGTCCTCTATGTTCGGCTTGGTGAGTCGGGACAGCAAAAACTTGTTGGTTAACAGATGGGAATGCTCAGTGCCACCAAGTGAGAGATTCATTTGCTATTTGAAACTGAAACACACAAATCAACATGAGAGGAAATCAATTAAAAAAAACATTGCTCCAGGTCTTTCTTGTTGTGCGCAATTCTGGCGTAACCTGTTACCTGTTTATTAGTAATAAAAGAAAAATAGACACAGATGAAGTGGTCCATAAACCTGGAGCCCAGAAAATAATCCCAGACACAGTAGGTGAGCTGGAATATTCAGTGGGAAGGCCATGTTTCATCAGGTCAGGCATCCATGGGGACGCTGGCCACACTGTAGATGGCCAGGTGCCAGGACCTAAGACCAGTCTGGTGGGCTCTGTTGTACTTTCCCAAGCTCACTTGCTAAAGTCTTGGCCCAGATTTTGTAATACAGCGTGCACCTGTCTGCCCGGTGCAAACCTGGCCCAGCTGGGGTAGGAGGGCAGAGGGACAACAGTTATGAACTTCCGTGCTTGTCATGTGTGGTGACGGAAGTAAATGGCAAGAAAGAATGTGGTCCTTAGTCCTAGTTGTGGGAAGGTCCCAGGCGTTAAGTGCCCCTGGCTTGTCATCCAAATCCACACCATGCCAGCTACAATTAGTGGAACAGATTTTGTGTATGAAGATTAGATGAGGAGAGAGATAAGTGGCGGCAAACTCCTGAACTAGCACCAAAAGTTTCCACATAAACAGAGAGCAGCATCCCTTCCCTTTTTTGTGATTTCTGGTATCACTCGGATGTCCTCATGAGCTGATCAGAACCCAAGGCCTGAGGACAGCTGGCCACAAATGAGCCCACAGGGCGCCCACCACGTTTACCATTGGCATGACTTGAAAGCAGTTGTATTCCACATCATGAAGGATGAATAACTTGCCTTTTTGTTTTATTCTTTTAGGTCCAACACACAGCCCAAATCATAACTTTCAGTAAGTATCTGTTTTCCTCAAACCATTTTCCAATGCGCTAAGGGTTTCTGTTATGTAAGAATCCAGGTTTGAATCCAACAAACTCATGTCTTTGCCGAAATTACTAGAACTTGGCTGGGCATCACACAGGGATGGCAAAGAGCTTGTTTAGGGTTGGAAAGCTTCTACATTTTCCATGTTTAGTATAAAGGAAAATGTCATAAAAATAAAAATCATTAATTGTTTTCAAAGATCATAACCATTCAGGACAACTGAATGGGGTATAAATATACGTGCCAGATTGCCAGGACCTCTGGGAGGATCCTGATGCACAAGGAAGTTTGCATACATGGGGGTAATTCTCATTCTAAAATCTCAGTCTTGTTTGCAAGTCTTTGCAGTTGTCATTCATTTTATTTTTTGGGGGTGGGGGCAGGACCTTGCACATGGCAGGCATGTGCTGTATTACTGAGCTTCATTCCTAGCCTCTGCATAATCAGTTTATAAATGTGTGCCCACTGAGCTTCAGGGCATCCTCTACAGACAGGGTCTCAGGCCCACCTTATAGAGGAGGGGACTGAGGCACACACCCAGGCTTGCAGCCCCTCAGCGAGCAGCTGATGGAATCTGGCTTGGACTTGGGCCTCCAGGGTCCCAGCACAGTGCTTTCCCACTGCAGCTGTATCAGGAGGATCTCCTCTGAGTGGCAAATGTTCTAATCGTGTATAGGGAGAATTACTCATTTAATTGTCTATGTTTGAGGCAAGCAGTGACTCGCTCAGTCCCATTCATTTCCCACGCAGCCATATGGGCAGTGATTGCTTCTCATTCAGATGTTCTGAGCAACAGCATGAGCACTGTGTGGTCCATGAGCTAGCTGCTCAGTCTTTGCTGATTCCTGTTTCCCTGGGATCTCCACTGGGCGGTGTGCTGTGGGGCCGTGTTGGGAGTGCAGGAAGGGCCTATGGGACATTGCAGCCTTCTTGAGAATGTTCTCTGCTAAGACATAGTGCTGGAGCAAGTCCTTAGTAATCATTCAGGCAAGCATGATTATGACAGAAGCTGCATCAGGGGCATACTGGTGGGCCTTGGGAAAAGGCTAAGTCATTCAGAGATTGAGGTATTACCTTTTCTCTAATCTTTGTCTTTATACTTACACATTTTATACTCAGTATATTTTATTTATTATTTTATTATAAATATATATGAGGGACTTGGGGATGTAGCTTAGTGGAAGAGCACTTGCCTAGCATGTGCAGGCCTTGGGTTCAATCCCTAGCACTGCAAAAAAAAATGAAAATAACAAATACTATTAAATGTATACTACTGTGCTTTACATATAATTATATTACATTATAACAATATGTAATATAAAATATGTAAGTATTTCACTTATAGAATTATAAAGTTAATTATAAAGCTAATTTACTATTATTCACATTATATGTATGGTACATTATACATTTATATAATTAAATATCTATATGAAATATTTCACACTTTTTTATTCAGAAATTTATTTGTTGAACAAACAAGCTTCTAATGAAATTATATATATATATACACACATACATAAATTCTGAAAATTAGATTTACCCCCGAGAGCCCCCCCCCAATTACCTACCCTTATCCCTCCCCTACCCCTTCCCAATACATCTTTACAAATGCCTTAGGTTGTATGACATTATACCTTATCTGGTTACTTTCTTTCTCATTTTAAATTATGGGTTAAATCAGCACATTCATGTAAATATTTTGGGTATTTGTGGTACAGCAAGAGCATCTTGTGACCTCTAGTCCCTCCGGGCTTTTGTTTCCCTTGTCAGGGTGGACCAGACAGGGTTGGGTTTTTGTTTTGTTTTGTTTTGCATGTAGTATATAAATGTACTGGAGAATTACATCTTTTATTTCTTTTTACTTTAGTAATAAAGGATAGATTTCACAGATATAGTTAGCAGAATGTAGTCTTATATGTCATATCCGTGTCAACATAATTTAAATTTCCCTGGTGATCCCTTTCCCTCTTCTTATGCATGGAACATGTGTCTATTCCTTTAGTGATGGGTATTTCTGGTGTGCCCTGAACTCTAAGGACAGGTTTCTCTAGGATGCATTCTGAAGAGTGAAACATGCTAAGGCACACAGTGCACCTTTTTAAATAGTAGTCCCCACCATCCCCACCACACCATCCGCAGCTTAACTTTCTAAGATTTTATTACCCTCAATCTACTACAGTCTGAAAATATGAAATGGAAGATTCCAGACATAAGCAATTCATAAGTTTAAGCTATGCACCATTCTGAGTAACATGGTGAAATTTCACAGCATCCTACTCCATTCTACCTGGAGTATGAATCATCCTCTGTTCAACATATCCACCCTGTATATGCTGTCCTCCCATTAGTCATTTAGTTAGCCATCTTGATTATCAGGCTGACTTTCACTCTGTCACAGTGGAAGTAATCCTTATTTTACTTAATAATGGCCCCACAGCACAAGTGTGGTGTTATTGGCGGTTTGGATTGTGCAAAAGTGTGTCTTTTACATGAATTTTGACTGTTGTTTATAAGGGAATTTTGAGATAGAGAAAAATCACATTCACATAACTTTTATTATAGAATGTTATTATATTCCTTATTTATTATTAGCTGTTATTGTTTTTTTTAAAGAGAGAAGGACAGTGAGAAAGACAGAGAGAGAGAGAAAATCAATTTTTATTGAGTTTTTCACGTGGCTTTCGTTGTTCTGACACTTAGTTGTGTATGTGGGTGCTGAGGTTTGAACCTCTGTACTTGCTCATGCTGAGCAAGCGCCATAACCGCCGAGTCACCGCTCCAGCCCCAGCTATTATTGTTAATCTCTTATTGTGCCTAATTTATAAATAAACTTCACGGGTATATGTATAAAGGAAAAAGCAGTGTAGATAGTGTTTGGTACAACCTGCAATTTCATGTATCCATGAAGTTGTGTAATTACGTATGTGCATAATTTTAAATTTCTAGACCTTTCCCTTTTAATTTTCTAGACCTTCTTTGCATCATTGTGTACTATACTACCTATGACATCCAAGAGTTTTGGTCACTGCACATACTTGCCAACATTTGGGGTGGTCAGTCTTTCTAAGTTTAGCCATTCTTGGGATGTATCCTTATAGATAAGAGGAGAATACCGTCAGCAGTACAGACAACGGTTGTTCACAGGCTGCTTTCCTGCCATGGCATGGAGAATGTGGTTCTCCTTACTTTCCATAAGATGATTTCCAAATTTGTTAATTTTTGCCACTCTGAAAGATGAAATAATGTTGTCTTGCCCACTTTATTCCCCATTTCCCCAATACTGGTGAGGCTGAACATGTGAATGCAGTTTTTCACTTGCCTCTTTCTATTCTCTATCCACTTTCCCTTTATGTTGTTTCTTTTTAAGAGAGAAAGACAGTGAGAGAGAGAGAGAGAGAGAGAGAGAATCAGTTTTTTTTTTATTGAGTTTTTCACATGGCTTTCGTTGCTCTGACACTTAGTTGTGTATGTGGGTTGCTGGGGTTTGAACCCGTGTACTTGCGCATGCCAGGCAAGAGCCGTAACTGCTGAGCCACCACTCCAGCCCTGTGTTGTTTCTTTCTTTCTTTCTTTCTTTTTTTAAGAGAGAGGGATAGTGAGAGAGATATAGAAAGAGAGAAACAACTTTATTTAGTTTTTTCACATGACCTTTGTTTCTCCAACACTTAGTTGTGTACATGGTGCTGGGGTTTGAACACGAGTCCTTGTGCTTGCCAGGCAAGTGCTGAAACCACTGAGCCACTGCTCCAGCCTCCTTGTGTTCTTTCTTAATAATTTTAAGTAATTATTCATATCTTGTTTTTAGTCATGTAGAAATTGAAATTGTTTTGTTACTTGTAAGTAATTTGTGGGGGTTTCTTATTTTGTCTCATTAAAGAATGCCCCAATTTCCTTGAAATAATCTGATGGTGTTTTGATTGGAATTATAATGAATGTTAGGTAAATTTGGTGAAAATTGAAATTAAACTAAATTTTACTATTAAGAACCACTTTCTTCATGTTTTAAGAACAATGTATCAGGGCTGGAGTGGTGGCTTAGTGGTTACGGTGCCTGCCTGGCATGTGTCAGTACCCAGGTTCACACCCCAGCACCATGTACACAATGAAGTGTTCGAACAACAATAGTCAGTCACATTAAAAGCTAAATTAAATTGATTCTGTCTTTCTCTCTCTCTGTCTCTCTCTCTTTACAAAAAAAGAATAATGTATTGTGAGATATCTTAAACATATGAAAACAAGAATTTTACAGAGAACACCCAGTACCTACCCAGCGCGTCCTAAGATTTACATTTTACTCTGCTAGCTTTATTGCTTCTCTTTCCACCTACCCCTCCATCCATCCCATCAGATTTCTTATTCATTTCACAATGTGTTGCAGATATTTTACATTTATCCTGAAATACTTTGGTATAGATATCATTAAAGAGTTCAATACTTGTTTCGTAGTCCTATTTCTACTTTTTTAAAGCTTACATACAATGAAATTGGACAGATCTTCGTTACCACCTTTAAGGTCTAATACATGCATGAGCTTCTGCAGTAAGCCCTGAACCCAGCACAGAACACTGGCATGCTGCAGAGTTTAGTCATGTTCAATCATGTGACTTCCCAGTCAGCTCCCCTCTCTTCTTCATGCACCCACCATACTGTTTTGTTTTGTTGGTTTGTTTTTTTGTTCATGGATGAGATTTGCCCGTTCTTGAACTTCACAGACATGAACTCCTGCAGCCCATAGCCATGTAAGCCTGCTTCCTTCACTTAGCATGGTGTTTTTGAGATTCACTTACCTTGTAGGTATGGCAGTAGGTTGTTGCTGTTGATTGTTGAATAGTTCCTATCATATAAATTTACCACTGGATTTAGCCAACCTCCCATGAATGAGCCCTTAAGCAGATTACAGTCTTTGGCTAAGTGAATACAGCTGCTATAGATATTCTCAAACAAGTTTTTTTTTGTGGACATATAATTTCAGTTTTGCTAATGTTACCTAGGTATTGAATTGTTGGGTTGTAAAGTGTGTATGTATGTGGTTTTTAAAGAAATTCCTAGGCCTTTTCCTGAAGTCCTTGTACCACTCTGTGCTTCCACCAATAGCACTGGAGAGCTCCAGTCACAGCACACATTTGATGATTTTTGGGTTGGTCAGTTTTCTCTTAGTTTAGCTATTCTATTGTGTAGTGGTTCAAGTGATCTTTTGTATCATTCTAACATCTTGAAAAAGCAATCTTTATTAGTAATTTTTTAAATGTTCAAATACAAGTCTCATATCAGTGCTCAAAAAGTTTTAGATTTTGGGGCATTTTGGGTTTTCAAATTAGATATGCTCAACCTATATATAGAACCTAGGGTTCTAGGCAAATATTCCAAGATCTAAAAATTTCCATAGTTTGAAACATTTCAACGTCAAGGGTTCTCAACCTGTAAGTGTATTTAAGACTATAAATTTTCTTCTGAACACTTTTTTGGCTACATCTTCCCATCCCAACCAGACATTTGGGCTTTTTAAATTTTTTATTTTTTTATTATTTTTGTTGCATTATTAATCAGTGAATTTGGGCTGTTTATATTTTACTCTTGATAATTCCTTTCTTGTGGTCAATTAGATATGGTCAATTTTTGTGAATATTTCCTGTTGTTTCAAAAAATAGGGATGCTGTGATTTATGTCTGCAGATTCCTTGATTCATAATTAAAGTGTTACAAAAAGTGTCTATATTTATGTTTTTGGCCTACATGAGTTGCAGTTATATGAAAAGTCGTGAGTCAACCTCATTCATTATGCATTTGTACATTTGCTTTCCTAATTTTTAATATTTTGCCTTCACATCTTTAAGTGCCTACGGATCTGAGGCTGTATCTTTTTTGTAGTTGTGGGTTATTTGTTTATTTACAGTTCCTTTTAATGCTTTTTGCCTTGAATTCAATCTTAACTGAATAGCTATGTGTTCTTTCTTTTTATTTGCATTTTCCAGGAATTTCTTGTACTATCCTGTCCTACTTAAAAAAATAAAATAAAATAAAAAAACACTTTGCGTGGCCTGATATATGTAGGTGCCTTATAAGTAGCATATAACTAGATTTTTGGGGGCCACTGGAGAGGAAGCTTTTCCAATGTAAAATTCCATGTAACACATGCTCATTTTATCTAATTCTCAGTATTAAAATCTGTATCAGTGCCATTTTTTTTTCTTTTTTTTTAGTGCTGAGGACCGAACTCAGGGCCTTGTGCATGCTAGGCTAGCGCTCTGTCACTGAGCTAAATCCCCAACCCCTGTCAGTGCCAATTTTAATTAAGCATTCATTGCCTGCTGACAAAGGCTAGCTTTTGTCATCAGTACAAACCACTTCACAGTGGGCCTCTTCCCATGTCCTCTTGTCTCTGAGGGGGAGGATTCTCCCAGGACAGAATTTCTGGGTGATCACAGGTGTCCCCTCCCTCGATACTAGGAACAACCAGATTGCCCTGCACAGTGGCTAAGGGACCGCAGGTCTCAGCAGCAACAGGTGTGTTATCATTTCCTCTGACTTCTAGCTCATGGTACTATCAGAACTGAAAATGTTGCCAGGCTTGGGTCGAATGGTAATTTATGGTAATTTTACGTTAGATTTCACTGGTTAATGGTGAGCACCATCCTACTGGTTTAGTAGCCATTGTATCTTCTGTTCACAGGAAACCCATCCTCATGATTTGCAGATTCCTTGTTTGCAAAGTCACTTCCTCTCTACGGTTTATTTGTAACCTCAAAATCAACATTCGGGGTGTTTTCATAGTCACTCTTGGATATGTGCAGAGTGGTAAAAAGTTTGAGTCACCCAACACACACTTTCCCAGCTGAGGTCAAGCGGCAAGACTTCTTGTTTTAGTGTTCAGATTATAAACAAATATCCTTTTTGCGGTCTATTTAGTGTCACATTTTTCATGTTTTCATGCTTCTTGTTGGTGATTTCCCTGGTTAAAGTGGCTCCCAGGCATAGTGCCAAAGTGCTGTGTAGCACTCCAAAGCCTGAGAAGGCTGTGACGTGCGTAAGAAGAAATATGTGTGTTGGACAAGCTTTGTTCAGCAGGAGTTATAATGCTGTTGGCTGTGACTTCAGTGCTAACAGATCAATTATTTATATATATATATATATATATATATATATATATATATATATATATATATATTTAATATGGTATCTTTAAGCAGAAACACATTAGACAAGGCTGTGTATTGGTAGGTTGGAGAAAATGTTGTAACTAAAAGTTTTACAAAACTAACTCTGTATATCCCCTAGGAGTGGTGGCTAATTTCTGAATTTCTGCTAATTCAGTGTTTGTAATGACTGTCTAGAAAGTAACTAACACAATTAGACTGTGTTTTGCCCATTTTTCCGTTAGGATGTTTGTCTTCTTGTTATTGGCTTTGTAGGAGTTTTAGAATGTTATCCAGATAAAATGTATGACATGGTTTTTGCTTCATCCAGAATTGAGTCTTTTATGCTGGTATAAGCTAGTATCCTGTTGTAATATTCTTTGAATATACATGACTTAGCACCTTGGCACCATCTATGAATGATCTCATCTGTATTATTAAATTTAATGTCACTTTTGTCATAAATTTCTATATGAATAGGTCTGCCTATAGGTTCTCTATTTCATTACAATAGCTGTTGGTCCTGGACTGATGTTACAATATTCTGACATTTAGTATGTGTTGCTACATGTAGGAGGGAAAGATACCCTTACCTACTGCTAAGGGCTATATCATTCTCCCCACCAAATTCATTATGTTGAAATCCTATTTCAATGTGACTGTACTGGAGCCAGGAAAGGTTAAATGTGGTCCTAAGGGTTGATGTGATAGAATCAATCCCTCTCTCTCTCTCTCTCTCCCCGCCCCCCGCCATCATGTGAGAACTTAGCAAGAAGGTGGCTGTTAAGGCAGAAAGAGAGCCCCTACCAAGAACCAAATTGGCCAACACCTTGATCTTGGACTTTCAGCATCCAGAAGTGTGAGAAAATAAAGATGTATTGTTTCAGCCCTCCAGTCTATGATATTTACTATGGCAGCCTACTGATAATACATCTGCCTTGTTACTATACCATTTCTCTAAATTATCTGGACTATTATTTGCCTTTCACTTTTCCATGTAAGTTTTCTGTTTGTAATTTTGTAGGAATTGCATAGAATTTTGTTGTCAGTGCGAAAATTGATGCTCTTTGTGATTTTTGGTTTGATATTTTTCTCTGCCCCTTTCAAAAAAATCATATAATTTTCTCCATCTCCATCTGACACATCTTTTCTCGCATGTTTCCAGGCTGCTTATTGATTCTGCTCATGATAACCTTGTCTTTTCTTCCTATATTTTATTTTCAAATTGTATATTGATGGTGGTTCAATAACATTGAATTTTAGATCCCAATCTTGTACTCCAAAACTTTGTTGAACTTTTTCATTTCATTAACTTTCTGCTATAAGTAATAGATATATGATTTGCTTTTTCCAAGCCTTAGCTTTTATTTCTTCTTCTTGTCTTGTTGCATGACCTATGACTTCCAGCCTCTTGTCAAAGCATAATTTTTTCTGTTCTTCTGTTCATAGTTTAGATATTTATTGCCACTAATAATGAGAAACATTCATTTTTATACTCACTTTTGCACATACAAAGATGACTGTGTAGTTTTTCTGCTTTATGATGTTCATGTTCTGTTACATAATAGAGTTCCTGTTTTTTGATAACTCTACAGTTTTTGACAGAAATCTTCTCCCCAGGCTGAATTGTTCTTCTGATGCCCTGCTGGATTGACTTACTGACTTTTTACTGTCGGATGACTTGTAGTTAATTTTTTTTTAATTGGCAAGGAAAAACTATTTTTATATTAGCTGGAGGTGTAGCTCAGTGCAAGAGCATGTTCTTGATGTGCACAAGACCCTGCCTGGTTCTCCACTGATGCAGGCTCAAAGAACAGGGTTATTATAACTCACGTAGTAGTTTTTGCCGTGCCTCGGGAATCATCACCAGGCTACATGTCTAGCTTTTCATATGTTTGCTTTATTTTGTTTCTGTTCTTCTAAATTAAAAGGGGCTCATTTTCACTATTATGGGCCCATGCACATGTACCACATGCTGGGGTGACAGGGGGTTGTGGCAGGGTGAGGGTGCTCTCCAAAACCTCAGCATGAGAGCTCCAGCCTTCCCTGTGTTGTCCTGGACCAACCTCATGACCCACAAGTGTGTGCATGCATACTGTGCTGCTTTAAGAAAGCCTGTTTTTCCTTTGAACAATTAAGTTATCCTAATCCTTGGCCTGTGGGAAATCACTTTCCTTGGGGCCATATCCTGAGCCCTCTTATTTTCTGATTTAACAAACATCAAGCAATTCCATGACTTCTGCCATTCTCCATCTACATGCTCATGACCCTGAAATCTCCATTTCCAACTTGCATTTATCTCCCCATCTCCAGAACCATGGATTTACCCCCATGATGAGCATCTCTGCGCATGACTGAAAGGTACTGCACACTGAGCGCGTCTTAAACAGACTTGGTTGTCTTCTGCTTCCAGCTCCTCCCATTGCTATTTTGGGGGGAATTGGCATAAATGTAGTTCAGACTTCATCCTAATTACAGGAAAGTCGCCCTATAAAACAGTTCAAACTTCCAGCTCACACGCCAGTAATTAAAACGACTTCATGAGAAACCACACTGCCTTACGGTGGGTAAGGGAACTCACTCAGGCAAAAGGCTGACATTTAGCATTTGACACGAATGAAAGCTATTAGACCGTCAACCTTACTTACCAAGTTCAACTCGATTCCAATAGAGCTTGAAGCCAGAGGGAGGCCAATCTCATTTTCTTTCTCAGTGCCATCTGGTTATGATAGCTTCTTTTTTTTTTTTTTTAAATGTAACTCATTAAATCTCGTAGTGAATAAAAGATGCTCCTTAATACTTTAGTGTGCATTGCCTAAGATCAAGGTATATTAACTTACATACCAACAGCTCATATTCTGCTTTTAGGTATAGGATCCTAACTGCTGGTTTAGTCTTCTGTAAACTGAAATCATTCCTTGGGCTTTTGTGGCTTTTTCCTTCTAGGACATAACATCTGGACGTGCATGGTATCAGTGTACTCTTGATCCATGATGCTGATTTTACTCATTTAGCAAAGACTCCTTGTCTCACTATAAAATTTTATTTCCTTATGTAATTAAAAGTTTTTTGTTGTTTTTTTTTTTTAACAGAGGACAGTGAGAAAGGAGAGACAGAGAGAATCAGTTTTTATTGAGATTTTCACATGGATGGTGGGGTTTGAACCCGAGTACTTGCACCTGCCAGGCAAGTGCTGTAACCATGTAGCCACCGCTCCAGCCCCAAAAGTTTTTATGAAAGAATCTTGCTAGCATTTCGTTGGTATAATATGGTACTTTAGGAAAATTGTCATCCTAAGACGATTGGGTGTTCCACTCTATGAATATGGTACACATTGCTGTTTGTTCAAATTTTCTTTCCTTTCTGTGATAATTGAAGTTCCAGATGTGGATGTCTTGTGTATCTTTTGTTGAATTCATTCCTGCATATGAACCATTTTCAAATGTAGAACGCAGTGAACTTTTTCATCTTCCCAAACTGAAATTCTTGTTCCCATTAAGCCCTAACTCCATTCTATTTTCTGTCTCTATGAATTTGACCACTATTTTAGTTATTTTTAATGTTATTGGAAGTTACTTGTGTGTGTACATATATAGGTGTGTGTATTATATATATGTGTACATATGCACACATAAGTAGCAATAACATTAAAATTTCAGTTTGCAAATGAAATTTATGTGTATATAAATTTCTTTTGCACATTGTTTATTGCTCTCATAGAAATATATGATTGATTCTTGTTTTTTGACCTTATTCTGTGACCTTATTCTTTTTTAAATGAGTAAATTAAATATTGTCTTTGGCTAAAGACAGATTTTTATCTTCCTTTCTAAACTATATGCCATTTATCTATCTAAAATCTGTCGATCTAAATATCTATCATATCTACCTCCCTACCTCCCTATCATGGCTTTCCTATTGTGAAGCTTAGTAGCAGTGTAAAAATGCTGGAGAGAATTAGTAAAAGCAGATGTTTGTCTTATTTCCATTTTTTTTTTCTTTTTAGAGAATCAATTTTCATTTATTTTTTCATCTGGTTTATTTTTCTGACACTTAGTTGTGTATTTGGTGCTGGGGATAGAAGCCAGGTCCTCATGCATGTCAGGAAAACTGCACCACTGCTCTGGCTCCTTGTTTCTATTTTAAGGGGAAAATATTTCTTATTTCATCTTGAGTAGTATATTCATTACAGGCTTCTCACAAATGCCCTTTATATTAGATTTACAGAGTTCTTTAGTTTCTTTGGAGTTTTCACAATGCATGGATGTTAAACTGATTTTTCTATATCAACTAAGATAATTTTATGTTTTCTCCTGGGTTAACCCCTGTTAGTCCATTATGCATTTTTTATATTGTTTATTTAGCTAGGTTCAGTTAACATTATAGCTCCAGCTCCCCTCCTGAGGAGGGTATTGCCCTTTTGAACATAAGGCATATCGATCGGTATGTTTGTTTGATGTCTTTATGTGTATCAGAGTTATGCTAGCCTTATAAATTAGAAAGTGTCCTTTACTTCTGTATTTTCTCTTAAGAGTTTGTGTAAATATGCTGTTTCTTCTTTAAATGTTTGGCAGGATTTTCCAGTTTCTCTTTAATTGTGGGAAGGTTGTTTTTTTTTTTTTTGTTTGTTTGTTTGTTTTGTTTTGTTTTTTTTGTTTTTTTGTCCTTGCAGATTCAAAGAATTAGTTGCAACTTCGAGTTCCTTAAGAGATTAAGAATTTTTCTGGGCTGGAGCCGAGGCTCAGCAGATTTGGTGCTTGCCTGGCAAGCACAAGGACGTGAGTTCAAACCTCAGCACCACATACACAACTAAGTGTTGGAGTAACGAAGGCCATGTGAAAAACTAAATAAAGTTGTTTCTCTCTTTGTGTGTCTTTCTCACTGTCCCTCTCTCTTTAAAAAAAAAGAAAAAAGAAAAAAAGAATTTTTCTGAGTTTTTCTTTGTACTAATTTTTGCTGTTTTGTGTTTCTCAAGGAATTTGTCATCTTTTCTAAGTCATTGAATCTATGTTTACTTATTTGTTCATGATATTTCTTATCATTTAACTTCTGTAGAGTCTTTGATGTTCTCCTGTGCGTTCCTGATATTGGTAATGTGTGTTTTCTCTTAAATTGTTTTTCTAGATGTTAGCAGCTGTGTTACTTGTTTTTGTTTTGTTGGTACTGAGGATTGCTACTGAATGCAGGCATTCTTCACAACGAGCGACATCCCCCATCATTTTTATTTTTCATTTTGAGACAACTCAGTAAGTTGCTGAGGCTCACCTCAAACTTGTGATCTTCTTCTCATAGCCCCCCAGTCACTGGTATTACAATTGTGCTCCACCACATGTGGTTATGTTCATTTTTTGAAGAACCAAGTTTTGGTTTTACTGTTTTTTATATTGTTTGTTTTCTAATTTATAGATTTCTCCTCTTGACTGCAGTGTTTTCTTTTAATTATTTCAGATTTAATTTGCCCTTGTTTTTTAAAATTCTTAGGGTATAAACATTGTCTAACTTAAACAGTTAAAGCTATAAATTCCTATTTAGAACTTTTAGCTGCCCTTCACACATTTTTGAGATTCCCTGCTTTCATTTTTTCATATTTCCTCATTTCATATTTACTTTAAAATATGATTGAATTTTCTTTGCATTCTTTTTTGGCCAATTGGTTCTTTAGAAGTTTGCTATTTAATTTCCAAAAATCTGGAGTGTTTCTAAATATCTTCTTGTTATGGATTTCTGTTTTAATTCTCTGTGGTTGGAGAATCATAGCTTGAGTTCTTTTAAATGTATTGAGGGCTGCGTTATGGCCAGGGATGGGATCCATTGGGGGACACCCGTATGCACTGAAAATGTGTGGAGGCTGCTCTGGTTGGGTGCATTGTTCTGCAGTTGTCCATCAGGTCAGGGTGGGGCTTAGAGTTTTTCCGTGCCTCAGTTTTTTGTCTTGTTCCATTGAGTGTATATTCATTCCACTGATTGCATTTAATGGGTATTATGATTTCCGGCTTTCATTGTGGCTTGCCCTCTGGATTTGGGTATCTTTCAGTACAGGGTGCTGGGTTTTGTGATCACTCTCGCAGCCTCAGCTTTCAGCGTTGTTAACCTGGCTGGTTTACTCTTTGTCTTCTTACTGTGCCTCCCCCTAAATTGAAGATTTAGTACCCTCAGGCTCACTGAAGCAAGCAGCCCATTTATTACAGACTCCCACATAGTAGGAACAATTATGAAAATGGTTACACTGCTTTTTAAAAATTTTTGCTGTAAAAATAGCACTGTATTTTTAAAGTATTTTAGGATTCTTAAGTCTAGTACCACATTAACATATTTGTTATTTATTAAAGAACGACAATTCAAAGGTACATAAACATTAAAACTGGAGGGCTATTAATCCACCAACTCGTTTTGTATATGAGGAAAATAATACTAGAAATATTAGCAACTTGACAAGTTTCTTGAGTTAAATTCTCCTTTTGATATCAGTATATTAACCAGAATTTTTTTCCTAATGCTTACTGCAGGTGAGATAAATTAACATGCAATATACAATATCATTTGATTTTGGTTTAGGTTGGGTATATAAATCAGTTTGCTGCTGTATAACTTTTTTCTTTTTATTGCTACATTTTAGATATGTATGATAGTTGAACATACATATGATGACATAATTATGGGTGCATGGAGTATAAATTCTTCTAATTCAGTCCCCAGTATTTCACCTTCCGCTCCTTCATCCCACTCCCTGTTCTTTTCCCTCTACTCTACTGATCTTTCTGATATTTACAAATAGTTTTTTTCCCTTCAAAATTAGTGCCTTGTTGCTGTGTGTGTGATGAGATTCACTATGGTATGTTCATATATGAACTTAGGAAAGATGAGTCTGCTTCATTCCACGAATTTTCCCTATCTCATCCTTCCTCCCTCCATTTCCTTCCTCTTTGCCTGTTCCTTTGATCTTTTCCTTATTTTGGATTAGCTTCCACATATCAGAGAGAACATTCAACCTTTGACTTTTTTGAGACTGGCTGTTTTTCTTAGCATGATAGCCTCAAATTCCACCCATTTGCCAGCAAATGCCATAACATCACTATTCCTTACGACTGAATAATACTTCATTGTGTAATATACCACATTTTATTTATCCATTCACCTGTTGAAGGGTATCTTTTTTTTTTTTTTAAAGAAAGAGGGACAGTGAGAGAGACAGAGAAAGAGAGAATCAACTTTATTTAGTTTTTCACATGGCCTTAGTTGCTCCAACACTCAGTTGTGTACGTGGTGCTGGGGCTCGAACCCGGGTCCTCGTGCTTGCCAGGCAAGCACCGAAACCGCTGAGCCACCGCTCCAGCCCTGTCGAAGGGTATCTTGACTCCATTGGTAGCTATCAGGAACTGTACTGCTATAAACACTGGTATGGCTGCATCATTGTAGTATGCTAACTTTAAGTACTGAAGAGTTGGTTAGCTATGTCAAATGGTGGTTCCATTCCTACTGTTTTGAGAAACATCCATACTGCTTTCCAGAGTGGTTACACCAATTTGCAGTCTCATCAACAATGTAGGAGTGGTTACACTGCTTTATAACAAAAAACACACAAAAAAAAAATCATGGGGAAAAAATATTTCACTTCCCATACAATATATAACTCTATTTGAAATTTGACATTTTAGATCTCAAAAGAACCTGCATTTTCCTTAATTCTCTTCATTCTTTCTAACCATGAGTTGATCTAGGACCTTGATCAGCCGCTCTCTCCCAGCCCCTCACGGGGAGCACTTTCTATCCCAGTGTGCTGGTTCCTTCCTTGTGCTGCCCCTTGACCTACTACTCCTTTTCTCCTGCATATTCTTACCACTGTTGTACTCATTTATCTCTCCTCTGGCCTTGACGTTAACTTCTTGATGTAGAAGCTTCTTCTCCATCGTGTAGCATCAGGTCTTGGATCAGTGCAGAAGCCTTTCAGAGCAAGTTTCCGTGACACTGATGTTCCACCATTGGTAAGCATGTCCATTTCACATGCATTGTTTAAGGAATCTCCAGGTGCCAGAGTCAGTCTCAGCCCTTCCCTCCAAGTGACCATTTCTATAGACTTTCTCCAGCTGTCACTCAGTGCTCCCAAACTAGGCCTGGTAAAGATGAAACCATAAGAAAGAAACTCCCTGGTTGGAGTGGTGGCTCGGCAGTTACAGCGCTTGCCTGCACAAGGACGCAGGTTCGAACCCTAGCATCACATGCACAACTAAGTATCAGAGCAACAACAACAACAAAACAGATGAAAAATTAAATAAAATTGATTCTTTCTCTATTAAAAAAAAAGAAGAAAAGAAAACCCCAAAGATACAACAGATAGTGATCGTTAGACAAGGATATCCCTCTCCCTCTCTTGCTGAGACCAAAACTTCCTCATCTGGATTATTTATGGCTCTCCACATTCTTTTCTTCGAAAAAGGACCTTTCTTTGGGGTCTCAAGAAGACAGAGGTGTTGAGGGGAGAACAGAAGTGAGACAGTCATGCTAGGACCCCTTGTTTGTTACAGCTCAGACAGGGAATTTTTAAGTCCATTTGGTTAAATTGAACACAACTCAGGATTCATTTGGGGATGGTCTACACCATGCAGGATGGAAACAAACTCATGGGATCAGTCCTCACTGAGTTACAGGTTTGAGGGGATCAGCAGAGGCATGTTCTGGAAGCCCATATTCAGTGCCCCCAGCAGATAGCAGCCTGAAGGGCCTGCTGCAGTCCACTGGTCTTGTCTGCCTGGAGGATCTCAGGGCTATTGGGTATTTATAATGGTGGGCTTCATTGCCTGAAGCCAGGCTAATTGGTTCTGCAGAAAAGAAATTAGGACAGCTCCCACCTGGGGATTTGAGGGGGTACTGCGTCTGCTGCACTTCAGTGTAGGCTGCCCCTGCAGGCCTGGGAAGCCTGGACTTCAAGACAGGTCAGCAGACCGCTGTCACATATCCCCTCTCAGGCCTCCTGCATGTTTAGACATGGTGGTGGTCCTGCTGCCCACAAAGCTGCAAACGACTCTCATCTGGGTGCGTCACAGAATGCATCATGCATCTCATGTCCCAAATTCTTTGAAGGCCATACTTCCTTTTTCTTTGCCTCTATTGCCTTTGGATATACTAGAAGATATCTCTGTGCTGATTTTCTCCTCTTTGAAGATTTCTCTCCTGTGATTTAATGGTAGTAGGCATCTTTTGCATTATTGTACAAGTCTTGTTTGCAAATGAGGGACACATACAGGGGACGAGCCGTGACATCTGTGATGTACGCCAAGCGTAAGAAGCAATGCATTTCACATTTGACACAAGTGTGTTTGTGTGTACATACAGAGGCACCTGCCCAGCCACGCGTCACCCTTAAGGAGTCCTCCTGTATTCCACACTCCTTTAAAGAGGCCAGGGCTTTTTTCGTTTTGTTTTTAATTGACCATTTTGTGAGCAGTTTCAGACTGACAGGAAAGCTGAATAGAAAGAGAATTCTCCTCTATACCTCTGCGCAGTCTCCCCTACAAATTACAGTTGATCAGCCAGTATGGACATATCATTGTGAACTGGATTCAGCAGTCTATATTCAGGCCCACTGTTTGTGTTTTGCCTTCTATGGGTTTTGACCAACGCTTCAATGACCCCTGTGATGATCACAGTAGTGTCATTCTTAGTAATTTCTCTGCCCTAAAAATCTTCTGTCTGCTTCTTATTCATCCTTCCCTCCCCCTTTACCTCTGGCCACCATTAGTCTTTTTACTGTCCCAATACTTGTATATTTCCAGAGTGTCATATATTTGGGATCATATGGTATGTAGCTTTTTCAAATTGATTCATTTCACCAGTAATACATGCATTTAAATCTCCTCCATGTCTTTTTGTGACTTAATAGTATTCATGGTATCACTGAATACTGTTCCGTTGTCTGGATGTATGAAATTTGTTTATCAGTTCATTACTGAAGTACATCTTAGTTGTCTCTGAGTTTTGGCAACTTGAAACAAAGTTGCTATAAATATTCATGTGTGAGTTTCTGTGTGGGCTTAAGCTTTCAGGTCATTTGGATAAATACCAAGTAGCAAAATTACTGGATTGTAAAATGCTGGATTTAAAAAACAAATCATCAGGAATATTTGGCACCTCACGCTGCACTTACAGACTTTGTGTACTTCCACCAGGGATGACTACCAGGAGGATGGATTCTGCCAGCCTTACCGGGGAATCGCCTGTGCACGCTTCATTGGGAACCGGACCATATATGTGGACTCTCTCCAGATGCAAGGGGAGATTGAAAACCGAATCACAGGTAAGGGCCACCGGCTTTTCTCACGAGACATTAAGCACACTTGAAGGCACCTCTATCTGCAGACACCCTCCACTTGTATATTTTATCATTGATGGTACAGAGAGAGCAAATCTGTCTTTTATCTGTCTTGCAGTAGGAAATAAAGATCTTTTTTAGAAGCAGTTGTACTTTGCTAGCATAATTTGTCCTAAAATATTCCCAGCAAAAATTAGTTTATTAGTCCATTTTCCATTACTATAGCAAAACACCTGAGGCTGGTTACTATAAAGAAAAGAGGTCTATTTAGCTCATGGTTTCATAGTCTGAAAGTCTAAATAAATAGCATGGTGCTAACTCTGGTGAGGTTCCACCTGGATTCATCACATGATGGACGGCACCATAGTGGGAGCATATGCAAGATCCCTTGACAAGAAGACAGCAAGGTAGAGCAGCCTAACAGGGTCCAGGCTTGGTCTTTAATGACATCATTCTTGGGAGAACTAAGCAGGGTTCCATGAGAACTACTTTGGTCCCTTCTGAGGGCCAGTGTCCCCAGCAAACTTAAGGATCTCCCACTAAGCCCCACCACCTCTTAATGTCACCAGAATGGAAAGCAAGCTTCCAACATCCAAACCCCTAGAGGACAGACCACAACCAAACCACAGCAATCAGCAAGTGCAGTTTGTGTAGACATCCTTCTGCACTCTTAATATGGCCAAACCTTATGAATCCCAGACACCATCCTCACTCATGGTCTCCACTGCGTCTCTCGGGCCTCCTGTCCAAGACCAGCCAACTCACTCCACTTGCTTCTCCTTTGTTCTGCATTTCCTGACTTTCACACCTTCTCTAAGCTGTGTTTGGTTCAAAGGTACACAGGCTTGATTTCAGCCCTTTAGGAGCAAGGGTTGCCTGTCATCTGTGGAGCAGACACTGCGGAGAACATAGACTGTGTCAATGTACAGTTTCCAGAGAACTAAGCGAGGCCTGCAAGTCCCCGGTTCAGAGTCTGAGAAATGGGGCAGGTCAGTTAGGAAATGAAACTGCTCATCCTGGGTATCTTTAGGAATCAGCTTCTTGGGTTGGCTATCAGCCCTCACATAATAACATGCACACATGGATGGGGTCTCTCTTGGTGGAAAGTCCTTGGGAAGCAAGAAAAGGACCCAAGTCCTGCACGGCCCTCCTCCTTCTAGTCCTTCCCCTCTCCACTACACACATTTTTCCCCCAGACCCCATAATGTACTAGGAAAACCTTGGGAAGAGGGCAGTGCCTTAGCACCTGAGCCTGCTTAGATTCTCGCATGGTGCTTTTCAGCTTGGCTGCGCATTAGTGATTACAGTGATCTCTGACCCTGCTTTCCTGGGGAGTCTGGTTGTGTAGAGGGGGCTGCAAATCACTGCGCTGGTAGTGGAATGGCTGGAATGGCTTGGAGTGCAGACCCAAGGTGGAATCACGACCTAAGTCCAGCTCACCGTCAGAGTGGAGGCTCTAAGCAGATGGTCGCTGACAGGTCTGCCTGACCTGTGCGGGCATGGAGTCTCCCACGGACAGGGTCAGTGAGAGGTAGAAGGGTTGTTGTGGACGCAGGAACCTGAAGGGGTGGTCCTGGTCCAACAGCAAGCTGATGTGACAAAATTGGTACCTCTCAGCAGAAAAGCTTTTAATGCCATTTAAAGAAAAACTTCTGAAACCATTCAGGCTCCAACATTGTAGTAAAAAGTATAAGAAATATACTTCATGACATGAATGAGTTCAGGTTGCACATCCCTAATCTAAAAATCTGAAACACAAAATACTCTAAAATCTGCAACTTTTTGAGCACCAACATATGTGGAATATTCCAAACCTAAACTTTGATGATTCAGTGCATACACACTGTTTCAATGCACAAAATCATTCAAAAAAAATTTTTTTCAGGGCTGAGGACAGAACTCAGGGCCTTGCAAATGCTAGGCAAGCGCTCTGCCACTGAGCTAAATCCCCAATCCCCCCAAAATTTTATAGAATAATTTTCAGGGTATGTTGTACATATATGAATTTCATGTTTAGTCTGCCCCCAGCATTATCTCTTTATGAATATGCAAATACTGCAGAATCTGAAAACATCCCCACACTGAAATAATCCTGTTCCCCAGCAGTGCAGATAAGAGACACTCAACCTGTGGACACGGGCGTGTTTCACACATCTGAAATGCTTTATAAGGAACAATGTTCACCCTCATTACTACAGCACACTTGGATTTTCCTGTTTAATATTTCATTAGTTATGGTCCTTCGTATGAACCATGCACTCTGATATCCTTGAGTCTGTTCTCAGCGTCTTTTAAAATGCTCACCAGAGACTCCAGAATTAATCTGATATTGCACTAATTGGCAAACGCTGATTCTAGACCTGAGATTGGCCCCTCAATTATTTCTTCAGTAGTGCTAAAGGGATCAAACAACTCAGATCTCTAAGTGGCCTGATTTTAAGAAGTTTTGAAACAAAAACATAGAATGGGAGTTCTCTAGATATGTGGTATATACATAGCTTTTGTAGTGCTGGAGATCAGACTCCGGGCCTCACACACACTTTGCAAGTGCTTTAACCCTGGCCTATGCCCCTATCCCCATACCCCCCCAAATAAATTTGAAGTTGCCCTAGACTGACTGAGTTGTGGTTTGAAAGTGAGAAACTGAGTTGATGTGGCAATGTCCTGTTTGGAGATCAGGGCATAGCGGAACATTCAGGGTGTGGACAAAGATGAGAACTTGCCTCGCGCTGTATTTTCAAGAACAAGCTCGCAAATGATGCATTTGGAAGGGAAGGAGGAGGAATGTTGTAAGGATCACCTCTGATATCATGCCAGTTGATGACCCTGCGAGACCTTTTCCTTCCTGGAGTCAGGGCCACCATTTCTGACACTCCTCCCTGTAGCCACCATATTTTGCAGTGAGGGCTTCAAACCTCAGTTCTGCCACATCCAAGACATCCTATGCCTCAACCTCGTAGCCTCTCTGTACCTCAATTTTAACACCAGCCAGAAGGAACCCCCAGGACTGAAGACAAAGTGAAGAGCACTGTGGTGCAGGTGCAGAAGCAGAACAGGGCCAGCAGCTGTCAGGCCTGTTACCGCTCCCTGCCAGCTCACTCCCCGACCCGTTTCCTTCCAGGTCCATTTTATATGCTTTGTGAGCACATTCATTCCCTCAAGTGGGGTCTCCGCAGTCACTTTACAGATAGAAGAACAGGCTCAAAAAGGATCGAGAGGCCAGCAGTCACAGGATGAGAAAGGTCCTGAACAGGCTCCCTGCCTAGCTGCTGGGTTGTTACCCCAGGGGGTGTTCTGAGACCAAATGGGTTCCAGCAGCGCCACCTGCTGGCTGCCCCTGGTACTGCCTGTACAAGTTGCTGGTTGAGCAGGGGCATCCTAGGCTCTACTTCCCTCTTCTTTGTTTTCTCCCAGTGTTTGAGGACAGTCACCGGAGGAGACTGTGTAGACAGAGGACTCTGTCTTCAGCTGTACGAGATCATTTGTACAAGCTGGTCTTTCATAGGCAAAAGTGGGGTGGTGGGCAGAGGACAAGCTGCCCATGCCCCAGTTGCTGCTGTCCTGCTCCCTTGACCCCGTCATCTGATCCATCTCCAGCACACTTCATCCTCTGACATCTGAGACTCAAGCTCTTCCTACCGTGCTACTGCTGCTTGTTTTCTGCTCCCTCTGTCACAGAACTCCTCCAGCTTGCTTGGCTCCTGCCCTCTGGCTATCCCACTACTCCAGGCCACATCCCTTTTATTAGCTGCCCCATCTGGTCACTTCACCTCCCCATTCCAGCTGCATTTCACATCACAGAGCTGGTGTTTCCCCTCCTTCTGGATACATTTCTTGTGCCCTGTGGGTTCTCCCTGCCTGGGCCTCTGAGGCAGGCCTGGGGTACTAGAAAGATGGGGCTCAGGGCTGTACCCCTTGTCCTGCTGTCTTCCAGAAGTCATCAGCCCCATGCTCTGCACACACTGTGCTTAGAGAATCCCCACTCTTAGGAGATCTTAACAGATGGCTTCTAGGTCTGCACTCTGAATCTTTCTGTTGTGGAAGAGGCATCTAGCTGAGAGATCTTGGGCCTGGTCTTCCTTCTTTCTTGCTCTGCTTCTTAAGTTTGTAAGGGAACCTCTTAAGACCAGGGATGTCTGAGGCTGCTGCTAATCAAGGCAGGGTGTCCTGGGCTCAGGGTAGAGGGGTGGGAGGGAGGAAGGTAGGGAGTTGGAGTTTGAATGGAGCATCAGAGTTAGAGAGTTCAGATTGTGGGTACACCTGAGTGAGGTGTACAGGGAAGGGGCCAGGGTTCTGAGTGGAGAGGGGTCCAGAGATGAGTATTAGGGGGAATAGGACAGGATGTCTAGGATGGGGATAGGAGCTCAGCTTAGGGATTGGGAGTCAATGTCAGGTTGTCAGGGGTAAAAGTACAGACCAGGAGTGAGAGGCCCAGATGGGGAGGCAGGTTTGGTTGCCAGGAGCAGGGAAGGTATCTGGGCGCAAAAGAAAGGCTAAGTGGAGGTTGGGGTTGCAGCGCCAACCCATCACTCACACGGGTCTCACCGCCTCCACAGCGGCCTTCACCATGATCGGCACCTCCACGCACCTCTCGGACCAGTGCTCGCAGTTCGCCATCCCGTCCTTCTGCCACTTTGTGTTCCCGCTGTGTGACGCCCGCTCCCGGGCGCCCAAGCCGCGTGAGCTATGCCGCGACGAGTGCGAGGTTCTGGAGAGCGACCTGTGTCGCCAGGAGTACACCATTGCACGCTCCAACCCACTCATCCTCATGCGGCTGCAACTGCCCAAGTGTGAGGCGCTGCCCATGCCCGAGAGCCCAGATGCAGCCAACTGCATGCGCATCGGCATTCCCGCGGAGAGGCTGGGCCGCTGTGAGTGCTCCCAGCCCTGGGAGCCCAAGGGAGCAGTGACTGGTCTGGAAATGGGGCTGCCAGTTTGCTTGTTAAAGGTCAGGGGTGCCACCTGCCATGTTTAAGCAGGATGCCCCAGCTGGAGGCCCTCTTACTCCCACCCCACTCCCTCCCACTCCCCACCTGGTGCTTAAGAGCTATTCAGATGCAAATTCATGCCCAGTTGAGCGCTGTCCACCTTTGGTACTAGAGTTAAGTCTCCTGAGTTTACTCCCCTGAGCCTGGGATTTCCCATCTCCAAATTGGGAGTGATCTTGATTTCTGACAGAAGGTTCTTGGCAACATTAAGGAGAGGGACCAGCGTCCCAGTTTCTCTGATGGTTCACAGCATCTTGGCCCTTCTAGAAAATGTGGGCTCCCAGCCCCTGCTCCAGACCTCTGCAGCATTGTCCTTGGAAACCTGCAGGATCATTAGCCTTAGACAAGCTTGAGACATGGGGATGATGCATGGTGGGAGCTCAGAAAGATCCAGAAACAGCCATATCACTGAAGAAGGGAATATAGATGCCCCCCTCTGCCTTCCCAGGCACCTTTCCCTGCAAGATGGGACCTTAGATGTGGAGGGGGCACTTAATTCTTCTGAACCTGAGACTGGATGTGGCCTCTTTGGGGTCTGTAGAAGACAAAAGGCATGCCCCCCCGCTCCTGTAGCAGAGCAACCTATGTCCTCTGGGTGTTTAGTAGACCCCACATCATGAGCCCTGGCAGGGTGAGCAAGGCCAGTCCATCAGGGAAAAAGACATGGGGTAGGTAGTTCTGCTGACATCTCTGAAAACGTTAGGGTTGCTTCCTCCATGAGAGGTGAGACTCAGGCCAGAGACCACTCTCCTCCCAGATTCCAGGGCTGTTTTAGCTTCCGGCTTGTCTGGGGTTTCCAGGAGTGCACAGAGCTCCTTACCAAGGCAGGCTTCTATCAGACTGGCAGGGCCTGGTCAGAGGGCCCAGTGTGTACATCCAAATTCCTAGCTTCAGGGTTTACACTGTGACCCTGAGTAAGTTGTTTAAACTTCTGGTTTCTCACATTTCATGAGGATAATAGTACTAATCTCGTGGAGTTGGAATAAAGATTAAGTGAGTTAATAATTAAGTCTTAGAAGAGGGCATGAGATAAACACTGTGTAAATGTTCAACAAATGCTCATCCTTAGCTTGGGCTCCTCCTTGGAGGTAGAGGTGAGAGACGCTGTTCTCGGCTGTGCTCACATTGGCTGAGCCTGGCCTCCCCCTGGGTGGTGGAGGTGGTCTCCCAGGTTGCAGAGCCAAGACTGGGATTTGTCCTTCCTGCTTGTACAGTACAATTTTGCTTCTATTACAAGTGAGAATGAGGTTGGTGTTGACAGTTCCAAAGGTGGTTTCAGGGTCATGGAATAACTTCTGACAGCTTTCCTTCACATGTGTCCCCAATGTGCCCTCAATTTCATTTGTGGGCTTGGGACTTTATTAAGTCATTATTTTTAATGCTGCTTTTCTTGGATGATATGTAAAACCCTTTGGTCTTTTGGAAATTCCCATTTGGGTACATACAGGCAAAGTGGTTTTGTTCCTTTCTGAGGTAGTTGAAGGAGGGGGAACTCTGTCCCTCCAGGGTGGGCCAGTTTCCCTAGATGTTCACACCTCCTAACATTTCTCCTTTTCTCAGATCATCAGTGCTACAATGGCTCGGGTTCGGATTATAGAGGAACCGCCAGCACCACCAAGTCGGGGCACCAGTGCCAGCCGTGGGCCCTGCAGCACCCCCACAGCCACCACCTGTCCATCACAGACTTCCCCGAGCTCGGAGGGGGGCATGCCTACTGCCGGAACCCCGGTGGCCAGATGGAAGGCCCCTGGTGCTTTACTCAGAATAAAAACGTACGCGTGGAACTGTGTGACGTACCCTCGTGTAGTATGTATTCTCTCTCTCTCTTTTTTTTGTTTTTCAAATGTTAACTGTTGAGTTCATCTGTGATGAGAATGGTCTGTCTTGCCTCAAAACAGAGGGATACTAGAGAGCCCCCATATTATGACTGTTACTGTTTTAAATAAAACTGTGGCTGGTTATGACATTAAATTAGGTCATTAACCAGGCATGATGGTACACGCCTGTTATCCCAGCAGGTCAGGAGCCTGAGACAGGAGGATGGCAAATTCAAAGCCAGGCTCAGCAACTTAGAAAGACTTTGTCTCAAAATTTAAAAAGGACTAGGAATGTGGTTAGGCACCATGGGGTTCTATCCCCTCCCCCCAAAAAAATTCAGATCATTATAGGATGTCTTAAAATGTAGAGAAGTCTGGATAGTATTGTGCAAGTCAAACCTAAGTTCAGCACACAGTGGTGGCTACTATTTGCATTCTGGGACCCTTCTTCCATCCCTTTCCCTGTGTCCAGTCCTGGGATCCAGTTGGCATCTTTATTCCTCTACTAACATAATTGCATACCATTTCCCAATATTAAGTGAAAGTTCCCCTTGGCTTTTGGGCTTTTCCCTGCTTCTCAGCTTTCACACACAGAACTGGTAGAGAAAGGAGAAAATAGAATCCACAGTCTCTCTCTTTTTTTTAATTAAAAAATTATTTATTGAACAATCAAACATGCTTCTAATGAAACAATACAAGATATTGTGAACATTAGATTTACCCCCTAGAGCCCCGCCTAATTACCCATCCTTATCCTTCCCCCTTCCCTGCTCCTTCCCAATACATCTCTATGAATGCCTTAGGTTGTGTGTCTCTACACCTTTTCAGGGTTTAATACATGAGAATTGACCATCTTTCACAATGGCCATGGTCTAGCTCCAGCCTCCACAGATGAGTGAGGACATTCGACCCTTGGTTCTGTGGGTTATGCTGACTTCACTCAGCATGATTTCTTCTTTAGCCATCCATTTACCTTCAAAGGCTGCAATATCATTGTACAGCCATCTGTTTTTCATGGATGGAAGTTTGGAAAGATGCACATCAAACTTTTATTATGATTTCCCCTGATCTACAGAAGCATTAAAATATGTTTTAATGACCAGCTATTTGTAATTAAAAACAAATTGAGACATAAAAAATATGTACATTGCTTGGCCTGGCAATTACTAGAATCTTATGTCGCACTTACAGGGTAGAAATGCAAGGATGTTTCTGGCAGGAACACTTGTGAGACCTAAATGCAAAACTTACATATCAGTAGGAGCTTGGATGGGATAGTGGGTGGATGTCCATACTGGAGAGTAGTATGCTGCTGTAAAAGAATCCACAGACCTGTCCAAAGTATTTGATTGTGTTTCAGAACCAGGAGCAGGAAAATACAAGTGAGACAACTCAATTTAAAATGAAGTCCAGTATGTTGTAAAACCATATCAAATGATTGTTCCTGTATATCAAAAATAGTTAAACATCAGTTATTTCACGTGGCTTAACCTAACATATACATGATAAATTGAGTATGAACCTGTTAACAACATGATGGCCTTTGGTGAAAAGAGCTACTAGGAGTATTTACTTTTTAAACCTCATGTTTCTGTAGCACATTTTTTCCCAAAAAGCATATGTTGTGTTGGTAATTCTTAAAAGATAATAATAAAACAAATGATCATGTAATTGTGTGGATAAGGCTCTTGTCCCCGATCTTGGCGTGTGGAACATGGTTGTTCTCCTCACCCAAATGATGGAAAATAAACCAGAATCTGATGGTGATAGCCCCTGAATGTCTGCCTCCATAACCCTTCTGGGGAGTCACTATTTGGGGACAGAAGACAGTTTTGTCTTTTGGCTATAATTGATTTTATCCTATTTGGAGGACAGGACTGGGACGACACTAGGTTGGGGACATTGTGACACTAGAGAGCTCACTTTGAGACTGAATCTTCTTTTTCAGATATCATGTTCACCAGAAATTATTTGTTTTGGTGCGGTTATTTACAGGGTCGAGAGGAAAGCATAAGACTCTGTGGTTGTCTGGGGTTACAGGGAAGTGCCTTCTCTAGAGAGCCCACCTTTCATCACAAAGGGGAGGGGTAATCCTTCTGAAAGCACGCCACTGGCTCTTAAAATGTAACTGCTTTGAAGGGCCATGGGGAGGGGTGCTGGGGGATCAGTGGGTTTTTCCAGCAGCTCCAGGGCAGTCAGCCCTCTGCCTGCCCTGCCCAGTATCCAGCTGTCAGAGTCCTTCCCCTCCGTGCTGTGGTCATGCAGCCAGGCTTCTGATGTGCCCCCTGCCATGTCTGGTAGACCCTGTAGAGGGAGACAAAGTGCTGCTTTTCACTGGGAAAAAGTGAAAGGTAATTCTTGTTTTTCAAGAATTCTTTTGCCCTTGTTTGCATATTGCATTGGGAAAATTAAAGGAGTACCACAAACGCATTTTAATTAGTATTCTAAAAAATTATTTCATCATTATATAAAAATGTTTTAAAAAATTAAAATGTTCAACGAGGAAAAGGTCATTTCTAATCCCAGGGTCAAGTTTGACCCACCAAGATCAAGGGTATCAGATGTATTTCCTATATCTCACCAACATCAGGAGCAAAGGAGAACTTGGTAAAAATGAAATACTGTTCAACACCTGTTCCCATGGTCTCCAAGCATCAGGAAAGAGAAGTGAATATGGTTATTGTTGGTATGAAGGTTTGTAGAGTTCATTTGGTTTTCATGCCGCATAATCCAATTTGTTTCCATGGTGAGTGATTTGGGGTTGTGTTCCATCATAGGATGAGCTTTACTATCTTTTTTTTAGGTTTGGTATATAATTTTGCCCCTTTGTGTAATTTATTGGATTGTCCACTTGCACTTACATATTTTGGCTAGAGGTGGGCAGCTAGTAGAGACCTTAGAGTTTTCTGAAAAATCCAAAAGCCGTATTCTCATTCACAGGTCCCCGACACAGCAGCAAGATGAGCATTCTCTACATCCTGGTTCCGAGCATCGCCATTCCCTTGGTCATCGCCTGCCTTTTTTTCCTGGTCTGCATGTGCCGCAATAAGCAGAAGGCTTCAGCATCCACACCTCAGAGACGGCAGCTGATGGCCTCACCCAGCCAGGACGTGGAGATGCCGCTCATCAACCAGCACAAGCAGGTCTTTTGCTTTCTTGTTCTAACAGGGCATCTTTTGGAGGATATGTCTTTGGGAATTGGTTACCTGTGATATCCGTACCTTCATTTCCTCCCTACATGGCACATAATTTCATCCTCCTGTTGCTTCTCTAAAATGTGTTGGGATGCTTGTGTCCTTAGAAAATAAATGGCAAGCGTATTTGGAATTCTCCAAAAATGAAGTCCATGGCTTCTCCCCCACAATTAGACCAGCACACCTTGTGTGGCACAGCAAACTGTCCCTGCTACTCAGGGGCCTCCACTCTGCCCATAGGATGACCTGAGAGAAAAACACAAGCAGTCCCATAGTTTGAGGCCTCAGGTGGCATTTTTAAGAAATTGGGACCTGTTTTCACTCAAAGTAGGAGGGATGACTCTGAAGGGCTGTCCCCACTCTGAATGTTGTTCATTGACATTCAGGAGGCAGATAGGGAACTCTGAATCACAGCAGATGAGAGTGGGTGGCGGCCTCGCCAGCCTTCACGAAGGGCACTTACCTGTAGCATTTCAAGCTCTGTTCCACCCAACTTTGAAGGGCTCTTTGAGGTGGCAGGAAGAGAGTTAGCTCATTGTGCTCTCGGCCAGAGAGCTGTTGAGCATTGGCTGTGGGTGGGGCCTGGCTTTGGAGGAGCACACAGGGCCCCCTGGGGCCGGTGTGCAGGTCCAGGAGACTCTGAGAAGGACCAGGGCCAGCTTCACAGAAGGAGCAGGCATTGCTGAGGCCAAGAGAGAAGCAGGGGCCTGAGAGTCTGGATCACCTGTGTGGTACTTCTGCCCAAAGAGCATTTATTTACTTGAGAATCTAATACACAGAAAGCCACAAAGCAGGCCCATTGAGGAAGGCACTGTAGAATGATTGGACTACTTAAAAATGACCGAATCATGAAAGTGCATCTTGCTGTGCTGTGGAAGCATCACTGCTGGGAGAGTCCAGGGGTGACCATGGAGAGCAGGTGCTCAGGTGTGGCTGCAGGACATGTGCCTGCAAGTGTTAATATGTGCAAGCACCCGTGTGCACACACGAGTAGGAGGGACATCTGCAGTTGCATCTTGGTCACATTTTAGAGGAACCTAATGTGTGGCCTGATTGTGACCATTTGAGGTCTCTGAAAGACTGCATCAGAGCCATATTTAAGGTTAATTGGGGAGCCTGGGGTTCATCTGCAAGGCAGTATTGGCAATGGCAGAAAGGTTTGATTTGGGACTTTTCTTCTTGGCAGGCCAAACTCAAGGAGATCAGTTTGTCTTCGGTGAGGTTCATGGAGGAGCTGGGGGAGGACCGTTTCGGGAAGGTCTACAAAGGCCATCTGTTTGGGCCCACCCAGGGAGAACAGACCCAGGTGGTGGCCATCAAGACGCTGAAGGACAAAGCAGAGGGCCCTCTCCGGGAGGAATTCAGGCATGAAGCCATGTTGCGGGCTCGGCTGCAGCACCCCAATATCGTCTGCCTTCTGGGTGTTGTGACCAAGGACCAGCCTCTCAGCATGATCTTCAGCTACTGCTCCCATGGGGACCTCCACGAGTTCCTGGTCATGCGCTCCCCACACTCAGATGTGGGCAGCACCGATGACGACCGCACGGTGAAGTCGGCCCTGGAGCCCCCTGACTTTGTGCATGTTGTAGCACAGATCGCCGCTGGGATGGAGTATCTGTCCAGCCACCATGTGGTCCACAAGGACCTGGCCACCCGCAATGTGCTGGTGTATGACAAGCTGAACGTGAAGATCTCAGACTTGGGCCTCTTCCGTGAGGTGTATTCTGCTGATTACTACAAGCTGATGGGGAATTCCCTGCTGCCCATCCGGTGGATGTCGCCTGAGGCGATCATGTATGGCAAGTTTTCCATCGACTCGGACATCTGGTCCTACGGCGTGGTCCTGTGGGAGGTCTTCAGCTACGGCCTGCAGCCCTACTGTGGGTACTCCAACCAGGACGTGGTGGAGATGATTCGCAACCGGCAGGTGCTGCCTTGCCCTGACGACTGCCCTGCCTGGGTCTACGCCCTCATGATTGAGTGCTGGAACGAGTTCCCCAGCCGACGGCCACGCTTCAAGGACATCCACAGCCGGCTGCGAGCCTGGGGCAACCTGTCCAACTACAACAGCTCTGCGCAGACCTCAGGAGCCAGCAACACTACGCAGACCAGCTCCCTGAGCACCAGCCCTGTGAGCAATGTGAGCAACGCCCGATACATGGGGCCCAAGCAGAAGGCCCAGCCCTTCCCGCAGCCCCAATTCATCCCCATGAAGGGCCAGATCAGACCCATGGTACCCCCACCCCAGCTCTACATCCCCGTCAATGGCTACCAGCCGGTGCCCGCCTATGGGGCGTACTTGCCCAACTTCTACCCGGTCCAGATCCCTATGCAAATGGCTCCGCAGCAGGTGCCCCCTCAGATGGTCCCCAAACCCAGCTCTCACCACAGTGGCAGCGGATCCACCAGCACAGGCTATGTTACCACGGCACCCTCCAACACATCTGTGGCAGACAGGGCAGCTCTGCTCTCAGAGGGCACCGAAGATGCTCAGAACATCCCAGAAGATGTAGTCCAGAGCCCTGTGCAGGAAGCAGAGGAGGAAGAGGATGGCTCTGTCCCAGAGACTGAGCTCCTGGGGGACAATGACACCCTGCAGATGGACGAAGCCCAAGTCCAGCTGGAAGCATGAGGGGCACACAGAGCCCAGGAACCAGGAGATAAGATCCCACTGTGATCCCATAGGGACTTCACCCACCTTTGAGAAGTCACAAGCTACAGCAATCACAAGAGACCAGACACTGGAGGGCTGGTTTGCAGATTCAGTGACTTGAGGCTGTCTGAAACCCTGCACCTGTCGTGTCTGTCCGTCATCTGCACTCATAACTGCCTCTGAGTCCCTCTGTTTGGCTGGAGGCCATACCAGTGCCTAGGCTGGGCAGGGGCCCAGCAGCATGACCTCCTCAGAAACAGGACACCCGTATTCTGCCTGTGATTATCCTGGTGGTCCATCAATAGGGAGCTGCATATACTCTGCAAAAAACAAAAAGGTGACATCTTCACTCCATATTGTATATGGATCAAGTGTTAGAGATGTAGAGGGAACAGGCCTGCAGGGGGTGGCCAGAGGCACCTTGGGTTTTGAGACTCTCATTAGCTGGCCTGCAGGATCGAGGACGGAGGGAGCTCCATGTCTCTCTGTTGCCTCCCTGCTAGTCACATTCTCTTAGCCAAAGATTAACAGATCAGGACGCTGCCTACCAGTGTCCAAAGAGAAGGGGGCTTCTGAAATGGGAGCTTCCTCTATTAAAGCAAAATGTGCCTTTACAGAAACCAACACAATCTTATATTTTTGTGAAATGGTTTTAATTAGACTGCATGTGTATTTTGCCCATTTTTCTGGAATTCAAGGGAAAATGTTTAGAATGTTCGAAAGAAAGCAATATTGTACAGAACACAGTATTGTTATTTTTTTTTAAGAATCATGTACAGACCTTAAATGTAATTTATGGTTTTTTTTTGTATGCCCTTTTCATGGAAGTATTTTGATCTTGAATAATGACTTAGTAATTTAACTGTTTACATCATCCACTTTGGGATGCCATTGAGTTGTAGTTTCAGTTTGCTCGTGGTTGTACCATATGGAAGCGAGGTCCATCCATTTCAGCACCCCCATGACACAACGGCCAGCAGGCATGCCGTCTCTATCCTGCACACGTTGTTGATTCTGTTGTAAATCCCACACCTGGTGTATCCAATAAAGTCAAACAGAACGATTGGCTGGCTCTCTTGCAGGCTGTAAGGAGAGGGCTGTGGAAGAAGATTCCTTGGGCCCTTTCTGTGGATTTGTGAGGTTCATGTAGGACCAGCAGCTCCATGTTAAAGTCCACAGAGTCATAATATAGACAAATGATGGAAATTAGTTCTATTTCTTTTTTTTATTTATTTAATTTTTGACTACCATGTATTTATTGTATCTGTTAGTGGAAATCACTGTGATATTTCAACACATGCTTACAGCATGTGCTGATCAAATCCTTTGCCCATGCTCACCCACCACTCTGCCCAGTCTCTATAACCACTATTCTACATTCGGGTCAACTTTTTCCCACTGTTTTACTCTGTTGAGAGCTCAAGTGTGAATTAATCGCAGATGATGTCTTTGGTTTTGAACTGGTCCCTCCTGAGGTCCTAGGCCCCTGACATTTTTAGACCTGGAATCTGTCACTTCCCAGGCCCTAAAGCAGAGCTGGAGTATAGGAAGGAGAGTGAGGAAGGAATGAGTCTAGGGCTTCCTGCCCTCCTGTTCCAACTACAGAGCCACTGGGTACAGTGAGCTGGGCCAGAAGATTCCTGGGGGCCAGTGACTTTGGGCTCCCAGTTGGGCAGCTATAGCCTGGAGTTGATTCTGGCAGCCAGCCAGGCTGGGTCTTATACCTTGTTGTGGTAGAGCTATTTCCTGTCTATTGGAGTGGTACAGGGGAAGCCAGGCTGTGAGCTTGCTCTTAGATCAGCATTCTTTAGCCCGTATCTGATCTCTGCAAAACTTATGGCAGAATGTGCATTTCTGGCACAGGTCAGGCAATCTCACGCTCAGACCTCTTGGCACACAGGAAAGGAGCTCATCCCAGATGATAAATTGCATCGCCGTTCTCCTTTACAACATAAATTCAAATTGAAATTTAAATTGACTCAGCATGGTAAGGTTCATGGTAAGGGATTGTACACAAGTTTGGGGGAGGATGGGAGCTCACTAGGGCAAAAAAAGCACCTTTAACAAATCCCATTTCTTGGAGTAAATCCCTCATGCCATGTTGTTGAACGTGTGGCCACCAGCACCTCAAATCATCTTGAATTTCAGGTTTCTCCTCTTGTAGAGGACAAGAACAGTATCTTCCTCAACCAGAGCAAGGCTTAGGCCTGAGGCCTCATTAACAAAAGCCTGATCAGCAAGAGAGAAGAACACCAATGTACTTGATATGAGTTTTATGTGATCCAGTTTTATATGATTCAGAAATGAAGACCCAAAGCAGCAGGGAAAGCAGGGTGTCTATGTGCTAAGTTGGAGTGGACAGCTGTGTGGAGGTGTGATTGGTCAATGTGTGTGACCAGTCCAGTGAATTAAGGGGACTTAGCCAGGCCTATTGTTTAGATTCTTCTCTGCATCTTCAGAGACACGACTGTTCCTTCTGTCCGGGTGTAGGGAGGACACCTCTGGAATGCGGATGCTATGACCCACTTCAGAGGAAGGCCAGAGAATTCTATGGCCTGCTTCAGGTGAGGAGGGGAAGATGAGGTCAGGGAGGCCACCTGCTTCTGCAGTTTCCTCAAATGCCACAGGGCTATGCTGGGGGCAGGTAGCACCTCCTGACCCCCATCCCTGTTCTCCCCTTTCTGTACTGGCGCAGCATAACGCAGCTCACAGATTCACCCACATGCAAATAAAATCTGCAAGTATATTTTTTTCCGGGTGGGGATGCTGAGGTGTACCAGAGATTGAACCCAGGGGCACTTAACCACTGAACCACATCCCTGGCCCATTTTATTTTTTGTTTCGAGACAAGGTCTTGCTGAATTGCTGAAGCTGGCTTTGAACTTGGAATCCTGCTTCAGCCTCCCAAGCCTCTGGGATTACAGGCATGCATCACCATGCCTGGCTAAATTCCATGGTGTTTTATTATGATTATTATTATTATTAAGGAATTGAGTTATTGTACAATCTTAAATGCATATAAAGTAACAATATGATAGGCCTATATTCTTAAACCAGAATTACCCCCACATTGCCCACACCCCAATCTCTTGATTGCATTAGTATTATTGGATTCTCAGGGGGGTGAAGAGTTTACTACATTGTTGATTGTCTCCCTAGATTCCCTCCCTATTCTCCCTCTCCCTTCCTCCTCTGCCCCCCTATGGTTCCCCTGGATTATGTGTTGCTACGCCTTTTCTGGGTCTAATACATGAGATTGACTACCTTTCCACACAGGCCTGGGTTTAGTTCCATCCTCCACAAATGAGTGAAAACATTCGACCTTTGACTCTCTGGGTCTGGCTAACTTTGCTCAGCATGATTTCTTCCATCGCCATCCATTTACCTTCAAGGGCCACAATATGGTTGTTTCTAATTGCTGAGTAGAATTCTGTGTTTAATGTTCATCTTGGGATCAGAACAGACACCCCCAGGTGGAAGGAAGTAATCTGATTGGGTTAAGAATGAGAAGCCCCCTCCCCAGGCCCTCTCTGGGTCAGTGTGGTCTGGAATGTGGGGTTAATTAGAGTGACTTCTCATTCCCACTGTTCTGAAAGAGGAACTTAATTTCATCTCTAACTTGGTGCACCTGGTGGTTTAACTGTTCTGTAAAGACCTGGGATTGCAAAGTGGGAAACAGCCCTTTGACTGCAGGGTGAGAGGAACAGACTGAGAACCACTTCAGTCAGCTGTGACTGAGTTCCCAAATACTAACTACAGGCTACTCACAGCACTGCAGAGTGACAGCAGCAGGAGCTGGGAAGGTGTTTTAAGTTTTTATTTATTTATTTTTGGCGTCTGGAGGGATTTTATTTGGGGGACTGTAGGGAGACTACTAAATATAGCATCTGTTTCCCTGCTCATTCTAATTGTAAAATTGTGATACATCTTTAGAAGATGTGATTGAACAACAGTGGCTTAGGATGCACCAGAGCCATTGATTATAGAGCTAAATTGCATGATTTGAGTAAATGTCACTCATAAATAACAGGTCTGTCCTTGTTTGTAGCCACAGAAGAGAGAAGTTTTCACAGCTGATGAATAACTTATATGTAATTGAGTTTTAATCAAGACATAGGGCACCACATAAGCCTTGTGGGGCCATTAAATTTTTTGATAAGCCGCAGTTGTTGAAACAGTTCATCAGCCTACCGTACAGAATTTTCTGTACTGACCTGGTGTACAAGAGCTGTCCGCTAAATCAGAAAATCCCTTGGTGAGATCTCTCAGCATGGAAACACTTTAAACCCATTCACTGCATTTTTTAAATTTTCTTGTTACTATTACTTTTGATACACAAAAACACAAATATTGTACATATTAATAGGATGCCATGTGATGTTTCATATGTGTATACAGTGGATAATGTTTAAATCAAGTTAAACATACTTGTTTCCTCAAGCATTTATCGTGTCTCTTTATGGCAATAACTTTTATCCGTTCTTATAGTTTTTTGAAATATACAGTACATTATCTTTTTTTGAGAGGGACAGTGAGAGACAGAAAAAATCAATTTTTATTTAGTTTTTCATGTGGCTTTCGTTGCTCTGACACTTTGTTGTGTACGTGGTGCTGGAGTTTGAATCCGCGTACTCACACATTCCAGGAAAGCACCATAACACTGAGCCACCGCTCCAGCCCCCACTACATTAATCTTATCTATAGTTGCCAAACTATGAAGAAATTTTCTTCCTTTTTTTTTTGGCAGTGGGGGGGTGGCGGATAGAGGTAGATCTCAGGCCCTCGCACCTTCTAGGCAAGTACTGTGTCACTGAGCTTCACCCCCAGCATGAGATGGGCTTGAATTTTCATTTTGGTAGCCACTTTGGGACAGTTTGTAGTTTTACGATTATGTGTGAAACAAATCTTAACACATTAGTTCCTTACGAATGTTTGTTTCAGAGACATTTAAAATGTTTGAATGTAAACTTTTAAAAGTTTTGTCAAAGTTCAGATGCTTCCAAGTGATATTTCTCAACTTCTAGCTACAGCTAGACCAGGTGAACTTTCTAATATCAACTCGGCTTCCTCTCCCACCCACCTTCTCCCCTCATCATTCCTCGGAGTAGTAGAGATTAAATATTCAAAATTATTGCATGCTCAGTAATCAACCCTGGAAATAGAGGAGTAATGCTTTATTCAGGTGCAGAAGTCCTGAATTTATGTTAACCTGGGGCCACCCAGGACACAAGCCTCAGTTCCATACATTTAAAACTAGGACAGTAGCGTTTGTACAGTGTTGCATTTCTCTTTCAGTGTAATTTCATTTACTTAATGAATGGCTATCATTCGGGTAGTTCCAGCCCTCCTTCCCTCAGACTTCCCTCCACCCTCACCCTTGAAGTAATTGCTGTTACTGATTTCTTCGGGATCTTTCCAGAGTTTCCAAACATAAATAAGCCAATAAATCCATGTTCTTGTATTTATCCCTTTTAATTTTTTACACAAATGGCAGCTGTTTTAGACAGCTTTTCTGAGGCTGTAACAAAAAGACCTGATGAGCAATTTTAGGAGGAAAAGTTTGAGGGGCACTCGGTTTCGGAGGTCTTAGTCCGTGGAAGGCTGGCTCCAGTCGATGGGGCTCAAGGTCAGGCAGAACATCATGGCAGAAGGCATGGCTCCAGGGAGCAGAGAAGGAAACTCCATACTTCACACAAAATATGCATCCCAAAGGCACATCCTCACTGACCCACCTCCTCCAGCCACAGCTACCAGCCTACAGTTGCTAGTTGGGGATTAATTTGCCGATTGGGTTAAGGCTCTGGTAACCCAATCATCTCACCTCAGCCTTCCTCAATTGTCACACATGAGCCTTTGGGGAACAGCTTACATTCAAACCATAACATTCCACCCCTGACCCCCAAAAGCTCATGACAGTCTGACAATGCAAAATATATTAGTTCACCTTCAAGAGTCCCCATAGTCTCAACAGTTCCAAGATTGCCCATAAAGGTCTGAAGTCTCCCCAGAGACTCAAGGAAAACTCACAGTATGAGCTCAGATAAAAAAAATCAAGTTAAATATGTCCAGTATATAAAGGTATATAGTAAATTTTTCCATTCGAAAAATAGGGGCACAGAAAGAAGGGATGGGACCAAAGCAAGACTGAAATCCAACGGGGCAGACAAGTCCTGTAGTTCCATGTCCAGCATCTGGAGCACATGGCATCATAATATTGTGTCTAAAGGATTTGTGCAATTCCACCCCATTTCCTTGCTGATTGTAGTCCACTTGGCCTTTCTGTTGGCTTGTCTGTGTTCAGTTCCTGCAGCTTTCCTCGGCTGATGTTCCATGGTTATTGGTATTTTCTTTTCTTTCCTTTTTTTTTTTTTTAAAGAGAGTGAGAGAGAGAGAAAATCAATTTTATTTATTCATCTGGCCTTTGTTTCCCCAACACTTAGTTGTATATGTGGTGCTGGGGTTTGAATCTGGGTCCTTGCATATGCCAGGCAAGTGCTCCAACCACTGAGCCACCATTCCAGCTGAGTTCTGACATAATCTCACGGGTCTCCACTGCAGCTGCAGCTTCCTCCTCACATTTTCATACATCGCCTTCTCAGGGGCTGCCCTGCAGGGGCTCTAACCCTAGGGCACATTGCCTGGCCTCCCAGGCCTTCCTTTGAAATTGTGGTGGAAGCTTCCATGACCCCCTAATTTCAGAGTCCTGCAATAGTGCAGAACCAGCACCACGTGGTTGCCACCAAGGCCTGCTGCCATCTCAAGCAGTAGCCAAACCTCCAGGGACTCTGGCTGCAGCAGCCTCTGAGTATCTAGGCTCCCTTGATCTCTTCTCAAAGGAATTTTTCTCCTTTGAGCCTGAGATGAATGTGGTCTCACCAGTTCCTGAGATGGCCTCAAGTCATCTTTCTTATTGTCTCTAGGCAAAATCTTTAGCCTTTTGTTAAGGTTTGCATGTGAGGTGTTCCCCAAGAGCTCATGGGTGAAAATTCAGGAAGACTGAGATGAGATGATTGGGATACAAAGGCCTTAACCCAAGCAGTGAGTTAATACCTTTGTAGGGGTCAACTGGCAGCTGTAGGCTGTCGGGTGTGGCTGGAAGTGGTGGGTCATTGGGGGTGTGCGTTTGGGGTATATATATTCAGCATCTGGCATGGAGTTTCTGCTCTGCTTCCTGATATGATGCCTTGAGCCCCTGCTCCCTGGACCCATGCTGCTGCCATGATGTACAGCCTCACCAAGAGCCTCGAGGAATGGAACCGGCCTTCTCCAGATGTACAGCTCTGAAATCGGGAGCCCCTAAGTAAATCTTTTCCTCCTAAAATTTTTCTTGTCAGGTCATTTAGTCACAGCAGCAAAAAGCTGCTTTCTTTAGTGACAGTGATGTCTTTAAAAACAACCACTTCCTTGGCCCCAATTTTACTCCCACCGTTCAAGTCCAAGTTTTTCAGATCTTTCCACTCTGCTTTCTGATTCTGAATATTCCCATAAACTTGGCTAAAAGCCGCCAGCAATACCCATGCCACCCCCTGAATATTATGTTGCCTGGGAATTTCTTCCACTAGAAGAAGTCCATTGCCTTTAAGATCAGGCTCAGAGGAAGTCTCCAGACATGGGAAAAATGCAGACTTCTTAGCCAGAACATAACATGAATGGCCTCTAGTCCGATTTCCAATACAATCCTCTTCCTCTGAAACATCTTGAACCCTGTCTATTTTTAGCATAATCCTACAGGTATTCCGGTCTTCTGAACTACCACCAGAATCGCCCTTTAAGCTCCACTTACATCAAGCAAAATGTTTTTCCACCTTGCATCACCAAACTTTCTAAAATTTCTCCCACAAATTCCAATAAGCTCCAAAAGCTTCTAAACCACATGGTCAGTAAAGTCACAGCAATGACCCCACTTCTCGGTACCAATTTCTGTTTTAGTCAGCTTTTTCATTGCTGTGAAGAAAAAAAATAGTTTATTGGAGGGGCTCACGGTCTCAGAGGCCTTAGTCCATAGAAGGCCAACTCCACTTCTTGGGTTTGAAGGTGAGGCAGGACATCAGGGCAGAAGGCATGGCTCCAGGGAACAGAGAGAGAAACCCCATGCCACACTCAAAATGTATACCCCAAAGGCACGCCCCCAATGACCCACCTCCTCCAGCCACATCCTACCAGCCTACAGTTGTCAGTTAATTCCTATCAGGCGATTAATTCTGATTGGGTTAAGGCTCTTAAAATGCAATCGTTTCACCTCAGCCTTCCTGAATTGTCACATGTGAGTTTTGGAGGGACATCTCACATTCACACCATAGCATCAACCCATCCCACAAATAGTTTTCTGCCTTTCTTTGTCCACTGAGCAATTATCTCATCAATGCAAGAGAAGCTCTGGACCCTAAGTGTTCCACGGCAGGCATGAGTCATGATTGGTTGACCAGGCATTTGTGTGACTTCTCTCTGCTGCAGTCATGAACTATCCCAGTGGTGAGCCTGTCTGTTTCTGTTGGAGACATTCCTGGAAGGTGGCCTCACTGGTAAGCAAAAGTGTGAGCTGTCATAGACAGCCCCTGCCCAGGGGCTCAGCCAGCTCACACTGCGACCATGATGGAGTGTGCTGGGTCCCTACACATTATTTGCAGACCGAGGTGTCCCTACACCTGCCATGTGCCTGCAAAGGGGCCTAGAGCCACAAAGCTCAACTTGAATGTATTCTTTTATGTAGTCAGGCAAGTTAGCATTTTTAACTCATTATTCTATTCACTCTCTTTCCAGAGGGGTTTTAGTGAAAAATGTTACCCAGAGGCAGAGACAGATTCAGAACCATCCCTTGGGCATTGGAAAGCAAAATAATTCAAATTAGGCAATCGGTGCCAAGAGACTAGCATGCAAATTTCCTGGAATATTCATCAGACTTCCCAGCCTTTGCTCTCTGATTTCCACTCTCAATTTGTTGGAGTTTCTCACATAAAAAAATGCAAAGGTTGACTTTAGCAGGGCACTAAATTAAGTCTGCGTGGCTTACAGGTGGGAATAGCCAGGTGTTCAACCCTGCAGAGAGAGGGCCATGGATCTCTCCAGGTATGCATGATCCCAGTTGGACTTCTCTTAATGCAACATCCTCACACTGCTTAGCCTGGATACCCACAATGTGTTTTAACAAGGATTAAGTTCTGGGCTCTTCCTGACCCTTCAGATAGAAATCATGGGGCTCATTAGTTTCTAGTGGTTGTGATGACTATGCCATCACTAATTTTTTTTAACAGCTTTACTGTGCTATAATTGACTTCCATAAAATTCACCCATTCTCAATGCACAATTCATTGACTTTTAAGTAAATTTGCCTAGAGTGCAGACTCTGCCACACACTAGCTTTAGAACATGCCCATCTTCACATGAGGATTCTTGCTTGTCAGCCCCAGGCAATCTGTCCTGCGTTCTTTTTGGATTTTCCTTCTTCAACATTTCTTATCAATGGAATTACAGAATATGCAGCATTTTCCATCTGATTTCTTTGACTTAGCAAAATATTTTCAAGGTTCATCCATGTTGTACATGTGTCAGAAACTCATTTTATTACTGAATAGTATTCCATTGTATGGATATACCACAATCTGTGGTATATATATTTCATGGTATTATATATTTCATCCATTGGTGGACTTGTGGATTTTTCCAATCCAGGCTGTTTCGAATAAAACTGCAGTGAAGATTTGCGTATGTTCATACGTTGGCACAAGTTTTCATGTGTCAAAAGACAAAATATGTCAAACCATATAAAGATCTAATTTACTTTTATTTATGATACTAAAATCAGGCAACCTCTCATTCTAAATGGAATGAGTATTCCATTGAACTATATTGAGAAATTTGGCTTCCTGGGCAGAAAATGGCTGAAGAAATCAGAAAAGAAATAAAAAAGGGATTCTTTCAAAGTTACTTTTTTGGCAAAGATGAAAACAAAGGAACTTATCATGCTAGCTAAAGCTGATTTGTCTGAGGATTTGGCTATCATCCCTCACTGATGTATATCTGGGATAGGTAAGGTAACAGCTTGGTGATGTGGAACTTTAGCACAAGTGACTCCATTTTTATTTAATCAATTGGATACCAGTGCAGGAGCTCAGTCAAAACCCATGGCTTCCTATATAGTTAATTTAACTCATTTCTCTTGGGTAGATTTCCTGGATCATGGTGGATCATTGACTTTCTTTTCTTTCTTTTCTGTGGTCCTAGGGATTGAATGTAGAGCTTCACCATGCCAGGCAGATAAGTGCTCTACCACTGAGTTGCATCCTTTTCTCAGACAGTGTATCAACACGTTGCAGATGAACTTGCCATCCTCGTGCCTCAGCCTCCCAAGCGCCACCTTGACCGGCTTAAGTGTTAGCGATGGAGGGGTGAAGTGCCAGGTATTAATGAGAATCCACCTACCAACCTACCTTTCTGACACAGCACTGTGTAAAAGCAGGAACAGTGTCCCCCTCTCTGAACAGGATACTGAGATGGTTCTAAACTTCTTTGAAATACATATCAATATCGTTGGTTCACTTCTACCCTCACTTTCTAGTGTTTTCCTGTTCACAGCGCTCATAGGTTCCTACTGACACAGACATCTGTTCTGTGCTGGTGAATGCGCCAGGAGGCGTCAGATGCTCAGGCTGTGGTGTAAGACCAGTGGTTTCAAAAGGGCAAGGGGCACTGTTTTCATGTTGTTTCTTTTCCTTTCTGTCTCTCCTTTTTCTTTTCTTTCTTTTTTTTTTTTTTGTGCTTTCGGTAAGCTTTCTCCACATTTTAATTATTATCAGATAAGGAGAAACTTCTAAAGGCTTAAAATCCTTTTCCGTATGGATTCCATTAGTGTAACATAAATGTTACCTTTCTTTCCTACAAAATACAATTGACTATGTTTATTTTACGAGGGAAAGTGATCTGATAAGTGCTCAGTTTATTATGTAGGTCCTATAAATATGCATATTCATTACACATGATGTATTCTCTTTTAATAAATTTCATTAACTTGATTATCCCTTGGGGAAGTTTTTTGTTAAAAAAAACCTCATATATACAAAAACCCAATCTCTTCATGATATGTGCAAGAAAATCAGAGTGCTTATTAGAAAAACTCTTGTTTTTAATGTGCTGCAGCTAATGCGGTTATTGAGAACAGCACTTGTGGGTTTAATTGTGGGTGAAATGCTCAATTCCCTATGCAGACATCCTGACAAGACCCCCTCCAAACTGCTCCAATGTAACATGATTAGGTTATTTTGGGAGGCAAATGCCAATCTAAGCCTACTGGGAGCCTGGTGCTATTCTGTGCACAGGGACATGGCAGAGAACCGACAGACTCACAGGGAGGTGCATCCCATGTCATGATGCTGCTTTCCCTGCAGAAAATACAACCCAGCCCAGTGAGAGGGACTCCTTGACCAAGAGCATCGTTTAAAAAATCCAGTTAAAGGAAGTCTGTCCTTTTAGTCACCAAATGTGCCTCTAACAATCCTGGAGTTTAAGAACTATCTAGAAAGATGTCTTCAATGTTGTCTTCCTTCCTTTGGGATTCTTCAGCCCCTTTAGCTGGCAACAAAAATACACAGGTTGTAGGAACAGGCCACTCACTTGTGTGAGAGAGTAACAACAGAAATGCATAGGCTCCCACTAGCATAGAAATACATCCCTGAAAACTGAAATTCCAATTGGTGAGGTTCCAACCATATCCTCATTGAAAGCAGGAGGAAGAAATAGGTGCTTAGTGGTTTGGCTGAGCTTGGAGAACAGAGAGCCAAGCTTGCCCACGCGATCAGCTGCGCTGGGACCTTAGTGTCCTCCAGGTAGTGCTGAGAGCCCCCATTATGCGCAGCCTGGCTGTAAACCAGTTATCAGACTTCCTCTGGCCTGGGTCTTCAAGGAGAAGTGAGGAACTGACAAAAGGAACTGGAAAACAAATTCTAATGAGTTTGTCCAATTAGGTCCTTAGCTCTATCCTTTATCTAAAAGTAATTTGAGTTCACAGCCAGGAAAATGGTAAGAAAGAGAGAAGCTGTGTGATCAACTTAAAGGGGAGTGATGTATTATGATTTGGATCTGGAGTTTCTCCAAAATGCTCATATGTTGAAGACTTGGTCCCCATTGCAGCCATGTCCAGAGGTAGGGCTTTTGGGAAGTGACTGGATCCTGAGGGTACTAATCTCATCTGGATTTATCCATTTCATGGATTAATAATTTCGAAGGGCTTGGGAGAAGGCAGGCAGGGCTTGGTTGGAAGTAGTAGGTCACAGGGGTGTGGCCCTGGGGGATTATATCTTGTCCCTGGCTTCTTTCCCCCTCCCTTTCTGCTTCCGACCTGCTAACCCCAGAGCAGCCTCCCCCTGTTGTGCGCTTCCACTGTGAAGTGCTGCCTCACCCCAGGCCCAGAGTAATGATTATGGAAACCTCTGAAACTATGAGCCAGAATAAAGCCGCCTTCTATAAGTTGTTCATGGTGGGTATTTTGGTGATGATGATGAAAAGGTGACTGATCCAGGATGAATACAGATCAGTGGAGGAAAGGGATAGCTGAGACACCCTGGGAGAGCGGATCACCACAGATGAGACTGGCCCTCACAGGGCGGTCTCAGGGCAGGTGAGCTCCTTTGGGCAGAGGCTTGTCCCTTTGCATTCGCTGAAGGTTCTCAGTGGAGATTAAGTGCTCCACAAAGAATTGAGGAGTAGAAGGTGGGCTGATGACTTCTAGGCTATAGCTTTGTTGGAAAGAGTATTTAATTTTGAGGCCAGATGGAGATGCTGCCCCGTTCCCTGCCTGCAGGTCCTGTCCTCAGTCAGGATTAGCACAGAAGGTAAAAAGAGCCCAGATGTTGATCCTCACCTTCCCTTTCCTAAAAGATCTGGTAAGGATGTGTCCTAGCAAATTGGGGAAAGAAATCAATTGAAAGAACACAGTGTCTGGGGAAAGGACCAAGATAATTTTTGATCTCCCAAAATTCACGCATGCTTCCTCCTCCAAGTTCCTGAACTAGCTTCTTTCTACCTCCTCCACACCTGGTTCAGCCTATAAGATGGCCAGAGGTCAGACACACTCACCACACACATCACACACACACTGTGGGATAGTACTAGCCAGCCTTAAAAAGGCGGGGAATCCTGCCATTTCTGACAACATGAATGAAGCTGGAAAACATTCTAAGCGAAAAAAGCCAGGCACAGAAAACAATAGTGCAATATCTTTAACATCTTAAAGAGCTGAACTCCGAAGCAGAGGGGAAAAGGTACTAGGTTGTCAGGAAAAGGGCAGTGAATGAGTAAAAGGATCAAAAAGTACACTTTCAATTCTAAGATGGATCAGGGCTGGAGGCATGGTATCCTTACTTCACGGTGAACATGTTTAACTACTGCTGTACACTTGCAAGTGGCTGAGAGCATAGACCTTAAGTGTCCCGCCGCACACACTGTGTAAGATGGCAACTATGTTTTATCAAGTCATCACATTGTGCCCTGCTGTGGTTTGACTATGGTTTGTCCTCCTCCTGCCTACAGAAACTCATACTAGAGGTTAATTCCCATTGTGAGATATTAAAGGGTGAACATTCAATCCAGCATGATGTTTAGAGATGGGACCTTCAGGAAGTAATCAGGATTACATAAGGTTATCAGGGTGGAGCAGCCATGATTGAATCCTGGTGGCTTTATGAGAGGGAGAGACACACATACGCACCAACACATGTGAGTGCACACATGCACGCACACATACACACACACACAAAATCCCTGAGCTCACTACTTGATACCCTGTGCTGCAAAGACTCTGCCAACAAGAAGGCCATCACCAGGTGTGGGCCCTAGAATTACTAGAACTGTGAGCCAAAAATTATCATCATCATCATTATTCTTCTTCTTATTATTATTATTTGGTGCCAGGGATTGAACCAGGGGTGCTTAACCATTGAGCCACTTCCCCAGCCATTTTCTTTCTTTCTTTCTTTTTTTATTTTTGAGACAGGGTCTTGCAAAGTTCACTAATGTGCTTAGGGCCTTGCTAAGTTGCTGAGGCTGTCTTTGAACTTGAGATCCTCCTGTCTCAGCCTCCCTAGCCACTGGGATTATAGATGTGCGCCTCTGTGTTTTTTTTTTTTTTTTCTTTAAAACTTACTTTGTCGGGGCTGGAGCAGTGGCTCAGTGGTTACGGTGCTTGCCCTGCATGCACAAGTACATAGGTTCAAACCCCAGCAACCCATGTACACAACTAAGTGTCAGAGAAACTAAAGCCATGTGAAAAACTCAATAAAAATTGATTCGCTCCCTCTCTCTCACTGTCCTTCTTTTTTTTTTTTTTAAAAAAAACCTTACTTTGTCTGTGGTATTTAGTTATTAACAACAGAAAACAATGTAAGACATACCCTTTAATTATATAGAATTTTTTATTTGTCATTTACACCTCAATAAAGTTGAGGAAAAAAGAGAAAAAGAAGGAACTTCCTTAATTTTCTGACCAGTGAGAAAATCAGACTTACAGAGAGCTGAACTCCGTGTTTTTCGCACTGTGACCAAAATACCAGACAACAATGACTTCCATGAGGAAAAGTTTATTTTGAGCTCATGGTTTCAGAGGTATAGTTGGTTTTTTTCCATTGCTCTGCAACCAAGGTGAGGCAGAATGTCATGGTGGAGGGGGTGGTGGCGGAAAGCCGCTTGGTTCATGGCAGCCAGAAGGCAGAGAGAGAGGGCAAGGAGTCAGGGAGAAGATGACTTCCCAAGGGCAGGCAGCCCAGTGACCTACTTCCTCCAGCCATACCCATCCTGCCTACAGTTACCAAGCCTCATGGCTGAAGCTTTCTACTTAGTGATCATGCTTTCAATATAAGAGCTTTTGGGGGAATATTTCCAGATAAAACCATAGCAACATCCACTGTCTCTGGATGATTATTTAACAGCTGAGACCAGGTGTGAACTGCCTTGGCTTGGTCACCTCCCTTTTCCCAGAAACACCTTCAACACTGATGGGTACTTCTACACCAAAGGAGGGAAATTTGCCCTTGCAAGCTGGTGTTTCGTTTTTTTGGGGAGTTTTTTCCCCCTTTCTTTCTTTTGGCAGAGGTAACTTTGGAGTTACTGATTCCTGACGTATTTTTCTTTTCAGTGTTTCTGAGTTTCTGTAACTGAGCACGAACTGTGGTGGTTCTCATCCTCTTTTGGACCCAACCCATGACTCTAGAGAAAAGCTGAGCTTCTCTAGGCCTCTGTCATTGAAACAGGTCAATTTTGAGGGACACCACCTTAAGCCACCGCAGACAACTGAGTTGTGTGTCTTCCTTCCCTCTCCTCTCTCCCCCAAACTCACAATTCTAAGGATCAAGCAAGCGTGGGAAGAATTCCTAAAGATGAACGCAGGACATCCCAGCCACTCTGTTAGGATTATGTAAACCCAACCTCAACCTCCTCAAAATCCCAACAGGGAGTTGTTCTGGTCCCACTAAGCAGCTGGGGAAACTGAGGCCCAGGACAATCAAAGTGTCCTTTAGTAAGAAGTAGGAATTTGGACTAGTGTTGTGACAGTGTTGGTGTATGGGCACCAGAAGATCCACTGCAAGCAAAGAGCAGGGTGCTGAGGTGGCACAAGGGACTTCATTTGGTGAAGGGACTCCGGTTTCAAGGGTAAGGGGGGGTGGATAGTGGGACTCATTCCTGAGGGTGGAGTACAAAGGACCTTTCTGGGGGAGAGACACTCGACCCCTGTGCAGGGCACAGGATGTAGGCTCATTAGGGATAGGGTGTGGGCACTCTTCCCAAGGTCTGAGCACAGGGCATCTCAGGAGCATAGGGACCCTCTCCACAGTGGAGGGACGGGGACCCCTGTGGTCTCTGCTCTCTCTGGGACTAGTCCTGAGGTCATGGGTGACACAGCTGAGCCAAAGGGCCAAACCCTCCTGGGGTTCCTCACTCAGATTGCCCTCGCCCTGTGAACAGGTGTGCCAGGGCGGGTCCCCCAGGAGTGCCACTGTGGACGAGCCTAGCAGGATTCGCTTCGTGTTTCTGGAGATTTGGGTCTATTTCTTTTCTGTCAATTACTTAATGTTAATTTAACTGAAAATCTACACACCAACTGAAAATGAATTTTACAATCATGTTACCCTGAAAGTAGCTTGCTTTTAAAATGCCATAAAATTGCTTTTTAAATGCCAAAATGGAAAGCTTATGTTATTACAAAGCATACATCACACACCATTAGTTTTTTTATGACACTTATTATTGTTCTGTGTGACTTTGTATTTGTATGCCACGAGGAAAACAGATCTCATTGGGTATAACATTTTGCAGTAGAGGAATCTTTTAGGAATTTAATTTTACAAGAGATAACTGGTATACCATGGTGTGGCATAGGGAGAAAAACAGAGTTAAATTGCCTTCTGGGAGTTTGCTGAAAATCTTAGGTAAAATTCTTCCAGACACCATGACATTAGGTAATTAAAACAAATATCTCCCCCCCCACCTTCAATAAGTTCATTAAATTTAACTTTTAGAAGTTAAATCTAGTTTTCTTTTTAATTTAACTTTCAGAAATTAAGTTGTTTTAAAAGTTTAACTTCTCCAATTTTTAAAAGTTATCTGGATGGTTGGTGTTTAAAATTTAGCATCAGCTGAGCAAGAAAACCAGTGAAGGCTGTAAAGTAAAAACAATAAAAGAAGAAATCCAGAGGTGAAAATTAGTTAATATTTGTGTATCATATTTTCCAAAAGGGAGTTGATACAATCAAGTAAGTCAGTAGTTACTCGCCATGCTGGGATTTCAGGAACAGTTATGGAGGGTCCTGACTCTAGAAACAGGGCTGGTGGGCAGGGATACCTGGGGACATGAAAATGGCCCTATCCAGTTAGACTCAGCGGAATTAGCAAGAATCGTATGGGTCCTTTGAGAGCAGAACTATATGTAGTCAGGTTCCCAAGGAAGCGAGAAAGGAACCTTTCCTATCCTGCTGGTGTACACCCTATCATGTGACCCCTCGGTATTCACCCAAGACAATAAAAACATCTGCCCATAGAGCTGTGTATGAACGTTCAGAGCAACTTTATTCTTAGTGGCCAAGCAGGAGAAATGACACAGGTGTCCATCAACAGATGAATGGAAAACAAAATGTGTTATATCCATGCAAGGTAATATTACTCAGAAAGAAGAAACAACACACACACACACACACACACACACACACCTCTCAAAAACATGTGCTGTGAAGGAGGCCAAATAGTGAATGGTATGATTCCATAAGATGTTTTAGAGTGAGAAATACTGGTCTACAGTATAAAATATGTATCACATACTAGATGATAGAGTGTATGTAACTTGAATGTGGGTGATGGTCACTTAGGCGTACACCTTTGTCAAAATTCACCAGATTATAAACTTCATATGAATGCAGATTAAATGCTTTATATCATGATATGGTAATGTTTAATTTAATTTAATTAGTGTTTTTATTTAATATTGGGATTGAACAAGAGGCACTTAACAATTGAGTCAGATCCCCAGTCCTTTCTTTAAAAATTTTTATTTTGAGACAAGGTCTTGCTAAGTTGCTGAGGCTGGTCTCAAGCTTGTAATCCTCCTGTCTCAGCCTCCTGAGTTCCTGGGATTACAAACATGTACCACCACACCTGGTGGGAATGTTTTATTTTTAAAATACAAAAAATCCTTCTGATGTTCTTCAATGCAGATGCTATGCTAGCACTTGCTAGTTACGAAGTTTCAGAAGGTCAGTGTATTTAAATTCAAGTGAAAATTTTTTTAAAAAAAATCTATGCAGTTATGTAGAAGAAGAGATGAGAAGAGATGATTTCTCCTTCAAGCTTGGAGGTGTGTAAGACAAGTGAGGGGTGAGGTCGTGGGGTCTGTCCCTTCCCTGGATATTTGAAGTGACCCCAGCCTCTGTGGCCGTGTGATTTCAACTGAGCAAGCGTGAATCCAAAGCGCTCCAAACTCGTGTTCAAAATAAGTGAATGTGGTTGTTTCAAGCCACTAGTTTGAGCGGGCTGTTGAACAGCAGAACTGAAATAACTGAACGAGATGTTAGGATTTAGCAAGGGTGGTAGCTGTTGACTGAGGTGGGAGGGGTGAAAGGCTGGGATGTGAGCCACCATGTCAAACCCCTGTGCACCCATCCTGAGCCACCCTGTCCTTCCCTGGCCATAGTCAAGAGGAGCCTCTGTGTTGGGTCTTTCCAGCTCCCCCAAGCCCTCTGAGCGTCTGTCCTCTCATGCCCACACCAGATCCCAGGGTCCTGCTCTGGAGCTTCCCTGTCACTGCAGAGGTGAAGACTCAGACTTGGTCAGTGAAGGCCCAGATGCTGCCCATACGAGCAGGGGGGTTCACATCTGGTGGGATGAAACTGTGACTCCTGGGAGACTGGAGCCATCTCCCTCATTGCCCAGGGCCCTGCAGTTCACACACTGGTCCCAACTAATTTTGCATAGACCCACATGGCTCCAGCTGGTACCACAAGTCTCTCAACTTGCTGTCCCTCTGCTAGGGTTTGAACGTAACCTGTAAATTCATAAGTCAATGCTATTTGGAGGCATAGACTCTGGGAGGTAGCTAGGGTTATAAAAGCTCATGAGTGTGGGACTCCCATTATAACCTTACTGGCTTTGTAAGAAGAGGAAAAGAAACACGAATTATGTGATGCCCACCAGATGCTGAGCATGCTCTTGAACCTTCAAAACATGCTCTAAACAAACCTTTGTTCTTTATAAGTTCCTGCCCTCAGAAATTTTGTTATAGCAACAGAAAATAGAATAAGACATACTGTATCCCTGTTTCTCATTTTCTAAGCTGCTGCACCTCAGTTGTCTTTCCCTCTGTTTCTAAGGAATGCAGAGAGAGATGCCCGTTGGATATTTAAATGGAGATGACAACCAGGGTTTGAAATTCAGCACAAAGTTTAGGCTGGAAATAGACATTTGGGAGTGTTCAGCACATAGACAATGTTTCAAGGTGGGTGAGATGTCACCAAAGGAGTGAACGTAGCGAATGTATCTTTATAGAAGAGGCCCGGGGACTGAGCCAAGGGGCACTGCCCCATTTAGGAGTCCTGGAGCTAAGGAGGCTTGTCGAGGGCAGTGGGAGGAGAACTGAGAATAGCTCAAGTAGAAAGGTGTCTTGAGGAGGAGGCAGTGGTCCACTGTGTTGATGCCGTGGGTGACACCTGACCTCTATGTGGACATAGTGAGGCGACTGCCATTGCAAGAGGTGCAGAGGCAGAGGGCATGAGTGCAACTGGGAAGAGAGAAATGAGTGGCCATGCAGATGGGCGAAAGGGGTTGCTGTGCAGGGTAACAAGAAGACCTCTCACACTCGGAGTCTATATTTTTCCTTTTAAAAATCGATTTTTCCTATCTATGCATGCATCTGAAATTTTTCTTTTCACCTCCAAGTCAGGAGTTTCACGATGCTGTAGCAGAGAGTTGACTTTCCAGAGTTACTGCAATGCAATACCACAGAGTGGGTGGCTTAAGCAGCACACGCTTACTTCACACAGTTCTGCAGCTGGAATCTGAGGTCCAGGCATTGGAAGGGTTGGTTCCTCCCAGGGCTATGAAGAAAGGATCAGCTCCAGCCCTCTGTGCTTGGGTCGTGGATGGCCACCCTTCTCCTGTATACTCATGTTGTCTTGCCTCTGTGTGTCTCCGTCTCTGAGTCCAAATTTCCCCTTTTAATAAGGTCATCATCTTGGATTAGGGCCCACCCTACTCCCAGATGACCTTATCTTAAATAATTATGTCTGTAACACACTAATTTTCAAAGAAGATCGCTCTCTGAGGTCCTGGAGGTCAGGACTCTAATCTATGAATTTGGTAGGAAATACACTCAAACCTATGAACAGTGAATATATGTCCTTTAAAAATGTTAGTTTCAGGGCTAGGGATGTAGCTCAGTGGTAAAGTATGTCCTTAGCAATGTGCAAAGCCCTAGTTTGATCCCCAGCACCATAATAAAAAAATTTTAAATTAAAAAAATGTATCTATACAAACACACACATTAGTGTTGATATAGCTTAGTACAGAGTCAACTCTGCCAATTTGGGAAAATTTTCTTATTTAATGACCTCTTCTTCCCCTTTGCTTCCTCTAAAATTACATATTTATCATATGTTTCCTATTCTTGGATCTGACCTTCAAGTCTCTTATCTTTCTCCTCATGATTTGCCTCTGTTTATATTTCCGCATTATGTTCTAAGATATTTGGTATTTGTGACCTTCCACAGAAGGTCTCAACAAAAACTCTCCTAGCTTCCCCTTTGTAATGGAATTTGAGAATGATGTAACTTGGGGAAGTGCATTGCGTGGTGTTGGTGCAGTTCCTTAAGAACTCTTAATAGGTTGCAGATAAAGTTCTCATCTGACTCTTCCGACTCTATTTGCCCGAGTGGGATTCACATGTTTGTCTTCTTGGCTTGCTTGCTCTGATAGCAAAGAGATTGTCTTCTCCCTTTCTGTCTCATGAGTCTGCACATAATCAGCCATCAGGAAAAGCTATAAGACTCTAGAAAGCAAGAAAAAATCAGTGTATGGTGGAAGGCAGAGAACTTTCTAGACTTGTTGGGTGGCAGCCAAAGAAGTGCAGCACACAGTTCCTACTGCCCTTGCTCTGTAGGTCTTCCCAAGGGAATGCAGCAATGCTTTCCCAGGACAGTGACAGGAACTTCACGGCTCTCCTAGAAACCCCCTGCTGGAGTGGGCATGAGCAGCCTCTAGCAGATCCCCCTGGGATCAGGAAATTTCGGATGCAGCCCTTCTCCATGGTTGTGGGAGGGTCTCTGTGGGCTTGGTTCTCAGAGAACCATAGATGCCTCACTTGCTCCAGATCTCAAGGCAAGGCAAGACCCCTCTCTCTGCTGCTGGTTCCATTGCAGCCAAACCACCTGTACTTCCTTCCTCCTGTGGAGACCTGCTGTGTTGTGACTGATTGTGCCCACCCTCCAGTTCATATGTTGCAAATCCCCAATGCAGTGGTGTTGAGGGATGGGGCCTTTAGGAGATGTTTGGGTCATGGGGGTGGAACCTTGTTTGCCCCCTTGCCCTTCTGCCATGTGAGGGCACAGAAGAAAGGTAGCATCTTGATCTTGGACTTCCCAATCTTGATCGTGAACTTCCCAATCTTCTGGCACCTTGACTTTAGACTTCCCAGACTCCAATACTATGAACAAGAGGTTTCTGTTGCATATAATTACCCAGGGTGAGGTATTCTTTTACAGAAACATGAATGAACCAAGACAACCCTTATATAACCTATAGCCTCTGAGTTCATCAGTCTCTCCCCACTGTGTCTCATTCCAGGGGGAGTTGAGAGAAAGGAATCAGGATATAAGCTCATCATACCACCTTCCCTGAGCTCCATTTAAGGGATAATTGTTGACATTCTCCCCATCATACATTCCCAATGTTTCCTTCCCAATTTCCCTCACTTTCAGCTTGGAAATCCCTTCGGTTTTAGAGAAGCTTGCTCTCACCAAGTGGATCTTACTGCGGCTCCAGGGGTGGGGTATGTGACCTGGGCTAAGCCAGTCAGCACATTCCACCCCCTGGTCTCAAGGAAATCAATTCAGGGTGGGCATGTGTCCTACACTAGTCCAGACTATGGAGGGCGTGCCAGAAACACTGAGACAAATACTCTCCCTCTTGTCCTTGCCCCTCAAAGGGATCTAGGACACATGGAGCTCCAGGAGCTGCTGACAAAACAATGAGGTCATACTAAGCATCACCTGAGGCTGAATCAGCGACAAAGAGGACAGAACCAAAAAACAGAAAGAAATAGGTTTTCTGTGGCATTATTAAGCGCTCATCCTTCTTTATGTCTAGACTCATAAAGCCAAGTACCCTCTGAACATCACCGCCTGAATGCCCCACTGGCCCATCAAACTTACAGACGTTTCATAGAAACGTGTCACCTTTTGAGTCTGACCACAACTCTCTTCTTGGTTTCGTGTTTCAGTGAGTCTCTCCAATGTCTACGTCATTGCTCAAGGCATTATCGCTGATTCTTGCAACTGTCTTTGTCCTCGGTAATTCATTCAGTGGCATTCATTCTGCTATGAATCAGTCCACTTCCACATTCCTGCTACCCATCTCCCAGCCCAGGCCTCTATCAGCTCTTCCAGTGACACAACAGCAGCTTCTGACTCAGCCCCCGCCCCTCTTCAAGGGATCTTTTCTAACCCATTCTCTTCTCTTTTAAATAACTAAAGTTATTTAAAAATATGCTTTCATTCCTGAGGACAAAGACAGTTGCAAGAATCAGCGATAATGCCTTGAGCAATGACGTAGACATTGGAGAGACTCACTGAAACACGAAACCAAGAAGACAGTTGTGGTCAAACTCAAAAGGTGACACGTTTCTATGACCCTGCTATTCCACTCCTGGGTATCTTTCCAGGGGACTTAGAATCAGCACATTACAGTGACACAGCAATATCGATGTTCATAGCAGTACAATTTACTATTGCTAAGCTATGGAAACAACCCCGGTGTCCCTCACAGGAAGAATGGATCCAAAAACTGTGGTACATTTATACCATGGAATATTACACAGCAATTA